>ML682041.1:19232780-19330089 GCA_007922195.1 Podocnemis expansa
TTTTTAAGTTCTCCCTCTTCAAAGCATCTGACAAAGTGGGATATTCTCCCACGAAAGCTCATGAGATAAATAAATCTGTTAGTCTTTAAGTGTCACAAGACTCCTTGCTTATTTTGCTTTACTAGACTAACATGGCTGCCCCTTTGGAACTTGGCTAAAACGTGGAGCTATACTTTCTTCACAGAAGTAGTTTGGGCCTAGTGCTGCATTTGAGAGAAAACCTGAGGTGTAAGAAATCTAGGTTTCTGCTCAGTTTTGTGAATCACTGACCTGGCCAGAGCAGAAGAGTGACATGACATTATTAAAACATACAGCCAAATCTGCTTTGTTAGATTGGTTTAAATATGGAGTTAGCACCACCAAACTGAGCATAAATACTCTGGCATACCTGGCGGCAGGATCTGTACCACTCTTTTTCTTGAGTCATATAAACAGTTTTCCTTTACTTGTTAAGTGTATTGCCTTAACTTACATGGTTTTTTTTCTTTCTTTGCTCCCTACTAATGGTTTAATTTCAGATGCTGTTTGCACACGTTTCTCTTCCTCAATTTATACATATTGTAGGAACAGAAATTGCCATACTGGATCAGACCAGTGGGCACTGTCATCCAGCATCCTGTCTCTGGCAGTGGCTTTCACAGGAAGGTAAAGAATCCAGCAGTAGACAAATGTAAAATAATTCGCTGCACACATTAGGTCTCATTCTGACCTCAAAGAGACACTGACTTAAGCCCAGAAATTTTAATATCCTTTCCAAAACTTGTTACCAGTAGTTATGAAATATGAATATAATTGATATTTATATACATATCTGCGCACTTTTGGAACTTTAAGTTATTGGCCTGCTGTAGCAGTGAGTTTCAGAGCTGAATTATATACTGCAGGGGTGGCCAAACTTATGGAACTCAAGAGACGCACAAGTTGATTATTAAACCTTCGAGAGCTGCACTGAGGCATATAGTCATATACATTTACCTACTCCAAAATCACAAAGTTTAAAATTTATTGCACACTTTAATTTTATCATAGAGGACAAATATTGATCCTACTAATGTCAGATTCTAATAATTACTTGATTACCACTATACAGTAAAAAGTTAGCTCAGTGTAGAAGACTTCAGGCTAGTGGCAAGTTTTTTAAAATCCCAACAATGTCACATTTCTCCCCATCATCCCTGACCATGCTGCGCTTCTCCCCACCATCCCAATCCCCTCCTGAACTCCTAGGCTGGGGCTGCTTTCCTAAACTGATTTGCTGACATTCTTCCAGGAGCCTCAGTTTTTCATTCAAGAGCCGCATGTGGCTCCTGAGCCACAGTTTGGCCACGCTTGATATATTGTGTAGAATACATTTCATTTGATCAGTTTTGAATTTCCCACCTGTTAACTTCATTGACTGTTTCCTTGCATTGTCTCACATACTCATATATATTTTCTCTGTGTAGCCACAACTGTCAGCATAAAGAAGCCACTACATTTACATTCATTTTCTTCCTTACAGCAGACCATGGTTAATGTCCTCCTCCTTTGCCCTACCACCCTTGCTTGAGTAATTTTGTGTGTCCTACAAGATTTAGAAGGCTAGGTCTCTAGAACAGTTACTCTCAACCTTTTTCAGTCTGAGGACCCCTTTTTAACAACAACAACAACAACAAAAAAAAAACTTTGCAGCCCTCCCACCCCCATCTGATTATGTAATCTGGCCTGCGCCACTCTAGTGGCACTGCTGGGACAGCCAGCAAGCGGCACCGCCACCACCATGGCCCATGCTGCTGGGGAGCCAAGCCGTGGTGGCTATGGCCCCCTGCCCTTGCTCTCCCAGGGAGCCGCCATGGCCCCATCCCCCTGGCGGGATCCAGCCATGGATGGGGAGAGGCAGCCCTGGAAGGGAGCATCGGGGCTGCAGCTGGATTCTGGCCCCGGTTGAGAGAGGCTCTGCGTACCTCCTGCAATGTATCCGTGGGCCTGGGGGTCCCCGGAGCCCCAGTTGGGAACCACTGCTCTAGAACATTCAGAGCTATTCTAGTAATTCAAGCTGGACAGATAAATTTTCTGTGAATGTTTGCTATTAATTTCTTCTGACCCTGTTCCCATCCTCTTTGTTTGCTTTCTGTCAGCATTTCAAATGTCAGGTTTTGCTGGCAGTCATGTTCAGGGACAACGAATTTCAAAGTTATGTGCATGTCTTGACTGTGTGTGGAAATGAATCAACTTCCTACAAACTAGTGTTTGCAACAGAAGTGCTTTCCCATCTCTCTAACCAGAGAACAGAAACACTACCAAGTGAAATTTCTGACTGCTGATGATTAAGCAGAAAAGAGGGTAAAACCACTGGAAAAATTTACTGTGAATAATTCACTCCAGTTCTACTTCTAATCCAGTTTCATCATCTAGCATGGTAATTAAAGCTGTGTTAAACTGTTGTTAAAAAAGCCAGGGTCTCTGAAGTTCACACTGCAAATCTGATTCAAACTGAAACTAAAAGGGCTGTAATTCCTATAGGATTTAATCTGCCAATTTATGTTCATAAAACTGTGAACTATATAAATTGCAGGTTTTACTCTAGCCTTCTAATATCTTTTTGCATTAGACTGCATGATACAGCAGTTTTGATAGGGATATTGTCTGAATTAAAAATTATAGGCTTTGGAATTTTAGTTTGTAACTCAAATATTGATTTCAGTGGAAATGTGTATTGTAAACCTGCCTGGGAAGTATTTGTATACCATCCCATTCTACTCCACAAGTGCTGGGGGAACTAGATACTCAGACATTTATGCCAAGTTCCAAAGGGGCCACCATGTTAGTCTAGTTCAGCAAAGTAAGCAAGGAGTCCTGTGGTATTTAAAGACCAACAAATTTGTTAGTCTAAGTGCCACAGGACTCCTTGCTTAATCATCAGACATTTATGGTCCCATTGCAACATTCAGGTGATGTAAGGGGCCGCAATTTGCACACAAAACACTAGCTGAGAACTCTCCTGGTTTAGGGGAACTCCCTGGATAGTGCACCTCAGGCACTCCCTGCACAAGTGACACTAGAAATAATTTACTGCTCTAGGTGTGGCAGGATCACCTGTGTCAGAGGACAAAGAACACTTTCCACAGGACGCTTCTGGACTCTGGTTTATTTCTTTGAAAACACCTTGATGGTCATATTGTGAAAGTACTGCAAAAAGTCACAACCAAGTGTTTGCACCTATGGTGGTCTCCCATTTCAAATACCATACTCTATCTCTTATAGCAAAAATGTGTTTTATGCTTATTAAACACTATAAAAATGTCAAGTATGTAACTTTCACTGGTAGTCCTCAGTCAATTAGTGGTGATGCTGCTGCTGGCCCTAGTGCCAGATAACGTCAGGTGACTTTCAGACACTCTCCGCTTGGTGAACAGAAGCATGACAGAGAGTCACATTCAGGAGCATAATTGTTTTACAACAGTTTACAGATCCTACAGAGTGTTTCTTCTTCAACTCTTTCACCGTATGATATAACACTAAATTATTCATTCATATGGGCTTGCATATGGTGCAGCAAATTCAATACATGCCCATCTATTAGAATGTTTAGCACAGCAGAGTAGGTGCTTCTTCAGAATTGTAGGCAAGTCCTTCAGTACATACACCTCCTTGCCTTTGTGAAAATAAACTTGACAAGTACAGTTTTAGTTTTTAAATTTTCTTGGTATCTAATTTTGTTATTAGTCCATTACCATAGTGGTTAACCACCTGCTTATTAAATAACAAAAATAAAATGAAGTGATCTCCACACTTTCCTGTTGTACCAGTCACTAATATAACTGCTGAGTAGATGGTTTATTACAACAAGGAAATTCAGTCCTAGCCAAGGAAAACTGAACCAACATTGCTTCTGTTGTACGTAGTACTAGTTCAGCAACTTCAGAGGAGCAACCTGTAAATCAGCTAAAGTGAACTAGATGTATATATGGGCATTTCTTTAGTAACAAAGAATTGGTAACTGAAACTTTTCCATGCTGTAAAAGATGCCTCTCCTATACAGTTAAAGATTTAAAAAAAAAAAAAAAAAAAAGTTGAACTTTTTAAAGGGCAAAAATGGATGCATCTGGCCAAGTAAACACACTGCTAATATATGCCCCCTCACCTGTTAGCCTTTCAAACATCCTGCAACCTTAGTAACTGAGTGTATATCCAGTCACTACAGTGAGGAATAGCTTGGCTGGCTGAATAAACCTGCACATAATCTCAATCTGTCTGTAGTGGCTGTTTAAATTAATAATGCTGATGCATCCTTTGCCTATGATATTTGCATACATATAAGGGTTTACTTGGGAGCCTTGCAAGTTCTGGAGCTGATCCTTCCTTTGCCTGTTTTCCAGTCTCATTTTATTAAGAACCCAACAGAGGTTGCCTAGTCAGATTTATACATTTAGGTTCAATGGCACTGAACTGCCTGGGCTGAGAAGTACATCTGTTGACCAAGCCCTTTCTACCATCCTGCCAGGGCAGAAAAGAGCTTTCTTTTGCTAGTTTTCTCTTGGAAGAAACTCAGAATCCAGCCTTTCTTGCAGAAATAATAAGTATTGATTTCTTTTAAATTTGATTTTATTTTTTGATTTTATTGATTCTATTTTATTTTTAATCCTCATTAAGCATCAGATCCAACTTCCAGTGCTGTCAGTGAAAGACTTTTCATTTACTGTCATGGAAGTTGGATAAGACCCACAAAGGACTATCACCTCCTTACATCATGCCAGGGTTTCTATATATGTTGTTGAAAAGACTATTACACTAACTGATATACAAACTCGTATCTCTGCCTTCCACAGAGAGCTGAGGCTATTCAGCATGTATAGAAATCTGATGTTACATTTGTCATTTTATCATGATTAAAAGAACTAGTTCTTTTATCACAAAATAAGATTACGTCCCTGTGTTCCGAGACAAGGTTTATTCACTGAATGAATTAACACTATAAAAGCTCATTAGTTTGGGTAAGCAGGGCACATAATAAGTAAATAAAATCTTTTTATCATATAGATGTTAGGTCACATTCTGCACTGACTTTGGTATTATAATCTACTAAACTACAGTGAAGAGAGTGGAGGTATCTAATGTGAGCATGGTACTCTACTCTAGTCCAGTGGTTCTCAGCCACTGTGTCATGGCACACAAGTGCGTCACGAGGAACAGGGAGGTTTGTTGCTAAAAACTGGCATCACACCACCCTCCTCCCAGCCAGAGTGCTAGTGCCCCCAGCTTCTCTTCTGCTCCCAGGCTGAAGCAGGGCAGGAGGAAGCCAGCAGCATTAGTGCTCCAGCTGGTGGCAGTCCCAAGGTGCAGAGGTCTCTGCAGCCCAGGAGGCTCCAAGTCTTAGTGCCTGCTAGCTGAGTGGGGAGAGAGGAGGCTGTGGTCAGTTCCTAGGGAAGCCAGCAGTGGCAGTGCACTGCTGGGGCTGGGGGAAGTCCCGAGGCTGCAGGGGTCTCTGCAGCTCTGGGGGGCTTGTCGTGCTGAAAACGGTGTTTCAGCAGATTTTGTTACTTTAGTTGGTCAGTTACAAAATCCGCCAAAACAGGGTATTTGGCAGTATAGCAGCGCTAGGGCTGGAAGCTTCCTTTGTCTGCAGAGATCCCTGTAGCCTTGGGGACTGCCCCCAGCCCAAGGTCTGCCAGCTTCTCTCACCCCACTTCTGAGTTGGGGAAGGAGAGCCAGCATAGTGCCAAATACCCTGTTTTGATAGATTTTGTTACCATCAAAATCTGCTAAAACATGGTTTTTGGTACTACACCAGAGCCTGCCCTGCTCAGAAGGGGAGCCTTAGCTTGGGGGGGGAGGGGACTTGGTGTGTCACTCACAGCTGGGAAGCCTCCCCACTGTGTCGTGACCTTGAAAATTTTGAGAACTCCTGCAGTCTCGTCATGCTTCTTGAGCAACGTAGCAATACCAATTACTATTCTGATCTCATGTGTAGCCCTGGCATCTTATCTCTGCCCCAGCTACTGTGAAGGTCTGCAGTTATAGCATCCTTCCTCTCTTTGCTGGTGGAAGCAAGAAACTATTTCACTCCCAGCACTGTGTGAGACTTTCAAGCGATGGAGGGCTACTCCACACTACCCCTCTGAATTGTCTATTTAAAAGCAATCCATTTCTTCAACATTAGTGGAACAAGTAGTGTCCCTTATTGCAGTAAAGTGGCCCCACTTGCCCTGTTAACACCCTAGTTCAGAACAGTGATCCAAAAGACTGTACTTGGCAGAGCAGCAAGTGAAAGAAGCAGGAGCAATGACGCCAGCAATAGCTACCCACACAAATGAGAGAACAGGGATGCAGCGTGGTGCTGACAGCAGGTAGTGTAGCTTTCATAGCACACTTGGGTTGCAGTCTCTTTTATGAGGGTGAAGCTGAATGTAAATGTAGCATTAAACATAAAAATAATGGCGGGTACAATCAAAGTTACTGAGTATCCTCAACTCTCAGTGACTTCAGTAGAAGTTGAGGATGTTCAGTGCCTGAGGATGTTCAGTGCCCCACAGGTCCAGGAATTAAGTAAACCATAGTCAATACATTGGATTTTTGTCAGTAGCTCCAGTCAGTCAGTGAAGTTACATCTGCCTAAAAGGATCAAAGTTTGTAGAACACCACTATGTATAGGTGCCAACAGTCTTGATTTGACTAGAACAGTCCCAGGTTCTCAAAACGCATCTGAAGAAACTGCTATTTTGGCCAATGTCCCTGGACTGTGGGCCAGCCAAAGAAACCTCCTCTGAGCTGCTTTTCTCCCAGCAACAGATCTCTGGCTCTGATTCCTTGGCTTTTCCTTTCACTTTCTTGTCTAAACAGGTAAATTGCACCAGTTTAAATAGAAATGTGAGGCTAACCCAATTTAATCTAGTGCAACATTGAATGTGGACACCCTTACCAGTTTGAAAAATCTGATTTATAGCAATGTAGCTAACACCCAAGATTGACAAGTGCAAACTAAACTAATATACACAGACTATAGACTGATAAGCACCCATATAAATTTTTGAATGGGCTTAACTAAGATACTTAGAGAAGCCCCTGCTGTTTGCAGCCTGGCCCCCAGACACTTATCAGCTCTCAGGGAAAGGGAAGCACCATTTAGGGGAAAAGGGGAGGAGCAGGCATGGAGTGCATGCAGGATGTGCAAAAGAGAATTTGAGTGAAGGATATTAGGTAATGTCAGAGATCAGACTTCAGAGAGGGAGAGGTCAGTGGCAGTACATCTTGAAGTAATTGCTGTATATAATTATTGACAATATAGCTTAAAGTAATAATTCCCATGTTGAGAGAATTAACATGGTGGTAAGTGAAATAAATCAAGAACCGTAGATCAAATGAGGCAGCTAGGGAGAGAAAATGAGAAGCCACACATCCAGTTCAGATTCTGCATAGTAGTTCATTTATTCTGAGCTAAAAAGTCTCCAGTCATAATAAAAAATAATAAAATAACTGATGCAAGATTGTTTTAGAAGGGCTTCAACTCCTTCTGCCAACATTCTTCCAACTTCTCAAAGTCTGAGCCTGACAGAAAATGAACACAGGCAAAAACGCTGAAGAAAAACTAGAGCAAAAATTCCAGACAAGACTCATTAAGATTCTGTTAATGAAAACTAACTGGAGATTGGAACATGGAGTCAGGGAAGAGCTTGGAGACTGACAGATTTTATTCGGCAGCATTCTGACAAGGGATGAGAAGCCCAGGAAGGCAGACTGGGACTGGGAGTCAGTCAGAGTGAGGTAGAGGTTAGAGAGATCCGATGAACAGCAAGGAAAGGAGAGCAGGGACTGCCAACACAAGAAAACTGAGGCTAAGGTGCAGAGGAGAAGAGACTGGGAGTGAGGACTGAAAGCACAGCTCACTAAAGTTGCCCAACAGTTCCAATTAGAAGGCCTCCCCCCCACAGTTAACTCTAACCTTTTGAAACTTTAAACCATTTGAACTGAAATTTTCCATGACAGATGTTTGACCTCAGGCTGAATTTTCTGGAAGATTTCAGTAAAAACAGGTGGGCTGTTTCTGAGAATTCTGAATTCTGAAAAATGAGGCTAGAGAAAAGTACTTGTTTTGCCCATGTTAAAAGTCTTCTTAATATTTCTCCCTATCCCCCAAATCCTCTCCTACCTACATGTACTGAAGCAGGGACTTGATGTTTGGCAGGTAGTGTCAGGGATGTGCCTTTTGCCATTCCCATGAAATAGGAAAGTTTAAGATACAAGACTTTTTAAAATATTGCAGTTTGTGCATGTTAACTAGAGACTTCTCTTTTAGCTGCTAAAATAGCCAAATAGTATGCCTTCATTGAGCACACTCTAGCTTCTCTCAGCTCCTAGTGCTGACCAGACTGCCTATGTGCCAAATTAACAGAGTAAGTGATCATCAACCTAGTGACAGATGATGGAAATAGCTGAAGTACTCAATACTTTTTTTTGCCTCTGTCATCACAGACAATGTCAGTTCCTAGATTACTGCACTGAGCAGCATATAATGGGGAGGAGGTGAGTAGCCCTCAGTGCTGAAACAGCAGGTTCAGGACTGTTTAGGAAAACTGGACATGCACAGGCCCATGGGGCCAGATGCAATGCATCCAAGGAGGCTAAGGGAGTTGGCTGATGTGACTGCAGAAGTTGGAAAATGTGTAGTCAATGAGGCAGGAGATCTCTGGTAAAGAAAGGATGGTCCCATATTTAAAAGAAAATTAAATACTGCCCTGGAGAACTGGATTCTCTCTTTTCCTCTGCCACAGATTTTTGAGATGGTAAGCAACTCACACAAAACTTTTAACAGATGATTACTAAATGTATGGTCCTTGTTTTCTGTGGGCCCAACTGAAGACCTCAGGGCCTAATGTGTAGAAGTACTGGGCCTTCACAACTGTAACCACTGTCACTGGGAGCCATGCATGAGTATATAAAGTGCTTTATAACACTAAGTATTCTGAAAAATCAAGTCCCAGGCATCTGAAATTGGGCACTCAAAATTAGTGGGTACTTTGACCTTAATCTCTGTCCCTGAGCCAGCCATCAGTGAAACTGGGATTATTACCCCTGCACATCGCAGTGTTTTCAGGATACATTAACAGTTGTGTAGCACTCTGATACTATAGTGATGAAAGGCACAGAAAAGCTTCTGAAGAAATTAGTCATTCTTTTTCATAGCAGGGTTTGAATAATGTGCACTAAGTCAGGCCAAGGACCACACATTGAAAAATGAGGATAAAACAAAATTGCAAATAGCAGTTTCTCAACTGAGTGTGGCCCATCCTGTGCATTGAACAAGGAAGGCATTTGTAGAAAAAAGTGTATGAGGATGTAATTAAAGACTGTCACCATACATATAAACAAAGGGGCCAAATTTAACCTTTATTCTGTAATTTTCTAACTTCTGAGTGTGTGATTTTCCAACACTTTATCCTCTCATGTGTAATCAGAATACAACTATATATTAACACACTGATTCCCTTGGCAACAGATACTCAATGTGATAAACTACTAACCCTTTATTCTTGTAGTTTTTCCACTTGGAAATCAAAGTAGTCCCAAGGGAGGCAGTAGGACAAGATGTACTGAATTAAAATATAAATATTTATTGGGGGGGGTCCCATAATATAAGCGAACAAAGTAGTAGGGTGAACTGCTTGTTACCAGTGGAAGCAACTTTGCTTGTCCATCTCAATAGCATCCACTTCTTATTTTTGTACGGATGGCTGTGAGGAGGCCCACAAATTTCATTTTTGCTTTTTTATAATTGTGATTCTTTATTACAAGAATTCACAGATCTGTAGCCTAAAACCTGGGCCCTGTCAATAAAGTGGCCAGATGAGGACATACAGGCAATGGAGAGGGATCAGTGGAGTGAAGTAAGGAGTGTATTATGTTGAGCAAAGTTGTAGAAAGCACAGGCCCATATGTATGGTATGCACACAGGCATGCACGTTCCCTCACACATTTACTGTAACTGCTCCCACACATCAATAAATGCCTCCGCAAATTGTGTAATTTGACACATTGGTGCACACATTTGTAGTAATACTGCATGCAAAGACAGATGACATATGGGCACTTACTAGATATCTACTTCCCTTTTTAAAAAGTTTATCAGTAATTCTAAAATAAATAGGCAGTTTAATGGCAGAATGGTTCAGTGAATTGCTGTTGTTGCATGTTTCCAAAAGTCATATGATATGATCTGGACATGAATGATAGAGTCCTGAAGTGAGATTTTACTACGGTAATCTGTTTTATATTCACAAGGGCAAGGGACTGTGTCTGTGTTTGGGAAACACTTAACATAGTTTAGGCATTATCAAAATATAAATAATAGCTTCAGTAGTGTCTACAGGCTAAAATGTGCACCACAGCCAAAATGTAGTGTGTAACCCTGACCTGAAGCTGGTACAACAAAGAAGTTCTCAGTCAAAATAGACTGACTTTGTTAGACTAGGTTTCAATAATTTTCCATTCAATTCTACGAATGTCCACAAGAAACATTTCGTTTTAATTCCAGGCTTACTTCATAAGACTAGACTACAGTTTTAGTTAGAGTTTTCCAAAGTTTATACCAGTGAAATGAAGATCAAAATCTGGAACAGTTTATGGCTTGAAGTAGAATTTCTACCATTGACCTTCCAGCTACTCCAATGCCAGATTCTTCTAGAAGGAGTTGCTTCAGGACACGGTGACGTACTCAGAGTACATTTACACTTTACTCCTATAAGTTCTTAGCAGGAGCCTTTATATGGGAATGGTTTTAATTCCTGCCCTGTTTATTAACATTAGACAAAAACGTACACAAGCTAGCACATTTTCACACAGTCAAAAATAGTGTCAACACAAATCAACACAGCCAGCATTTAATCCCAGCTGCCTCCTGAACTGAGACAGAACAGGCCATATTCTGCTCTCAGATGTACTGATAAACCCAGATAAACACCATTGATCTTGGGTTGTGTTATTGTGCTTTTTTATGACGCTATTTTCTAAGACCAAAATCTGTCCAGAGTTGCTTAGAAGAACCTTTATCCTTTTCTCAGAGGATGAAAAGAGACAAAAATATTACAATGGATATCTAACAGGTGTGCAGAGAGGCCTGGCTGATAGACAAGAAGAGAAGATTGAGGGGGAATTTGATAGCAACCTTCAACTACTTGAAGGGATGCTCCAAGGAAGAGAGAGCTCGACTATTCTCGGTAGTAATGGAGGACAGAACAAGGAGCAATGGTCTCAAGTTACAGTTAGGGAAGTCGAGGCTGGGTATTAGAAAAAACTTTTTTACTAGGAGAGTGGTGAAGCATTGGAATGAGCTGCCTAGGGAGGTGGTGGAATCTCTCTCTTTGGAGATGTTAAGGCCCGGCTGGACAAAACCATGACTGGGACGGTTTAGTGGGAGTGGTCCTGCCTCTGGCAGGGGGTTGGACTAGATGACCTATGAGGTCCCTTCCGACCCTATGATTCTATGATAAGGAATCATAGAAATTACATACACAGGAAGTATATTAGGATGTTCAAACATATCCAGAGAAAGAGGGAGGGGAACTATGAAAAAAGCAGCACCTGTAAATGACAACAGCCTCAGAGTATTATAGAAATATAAGTTTCACCTTGCTGCAGGCTACAACTACTTTTGTTAGAGTTGCCTTATTATTAATAATTGTATTACCAGACTGCTTATGAACTCTGATCATGAACTCACACCTCATTATCCCAAGAAAGAACAAGAAGATGGGCATTGCCCCGAAGAGCTTATAAATCCAAGACAAGAGAAAAAGGATAGAGGGAGTAAAAGGAATCAGCAATACAATATTGGTCACCTTGATAGTCAATGGTATCAGCAGACCATCAGTCTAAAGTTGTTGTGTGTTTTGTAGACAATGCAGCAAATAAGAATTTTGAGGGGGGACTGGAGGAATATTAGCTTTGTGGATGCTGGGAGCTTCTTCCTAGGTTAAAGAGTAGCATGGAAGTAAGGACAGAAGTGCTTGTTTGAAAATTTAACAAGTGAGAGATGAAGACAGGTATCACTGGCTGATCAGTGATAGAAATGAAATGTTGATACTGAATGAGAGATGATAGGTAGATTAGCATAGGCTGTGAAGAAACTGGAAAGAGAAAACAAGCATCTTATGTTTGATGTGATGAAGGAGGAGGAGCTAATGAAGGGGTGCAGAGAGGCTTGGTATTTTCAAAGTGACTGAACAGATATGAGTGGGGCAAAATTGCCTTTGTCAAGGTCAAGGCCAAAGAAATGGAAGTTGCAGTTATCAAGATAGGAAATGATGAGAATTTTAATTGTCTGGATGGATAGGAAAGGCCACATCTTAGTGTGCTGAGCAAAAAAGAATCTGCAAGCTTCAGATGTAGCCTGGATGTGAGGACCCAAGAAGAACTAAGTTGAAGATGCCAATGTGATGTGGCAGTGAAAAAAGCTAATGAAGTCTTGGGGTGCATCAGAAGGGGTATTTCCAGTAGAGATAGGGAGGTTTTAGTACCATTATACAAGGCGCTGGTGCAATCTCACTTGGAATATTGTGTACAGTTCTGGTCACCCATGTTTAAAAAAGATGAAGTCAAACTGGAACAGGTGCAAAGAAGGGCTACAAGGATCATTCGTGGAATGGAAAATCTTCCCTATGAGAGACGACATAAAGAGCTTGGTTTGTTTAGTCTGACCAAAAGAAGGCTGAGAGGAGATATGACGGCTCTTTATAAATACATTGGAGAGATGAATACAAGGGAGGGAGAGGAATTATTTGAATACAGCACCAATGTGGACACAAGAACAAATAGATACAAACTGTCCTTCAGAAAATTTAGGCTTGAAATTAGACGTAGATTCCTAACCATCAGAGGAGTAAAGTTCTGGAATAGTCTACCAAGGGAAGTGGTGGGGGCAAAAACCTTAGGTGCCTTCAAAACGAAGCTTGATAAGTTTATGGAGGGAATGATAGGATGGACAGTGTAGCTTGGCCATTGTCTGTCCTTTACTACTGGTGATGGGTATGATGGTGACCTGGGAAGGGGCATTAGATGTAGTGAATTCTGACTTACTACAGAGAAGTTCTTCTTGACTGGCTGTTGTGGACTTGCCCTCATGCTCAGGGTTTAACTGATTACCATATTTGGGGACGGGAAGAAATTTTCCCCCAGGGTGGATTGGCTTGGGTGCTGGGGTTTTTTTGCCTTCCTCTGTAGCATTGGGCATGGCTCACTTGCTGATTGATTCTCTGTATTTAAGTCTTTAAATCATAATTTGAGGACTTTAATAGCTCAGTTCTGGGTTTGAGGTTCATTGTAGGAGTGGGTTGGTGAGGTTTTATGGCCTGCACTGTGTGGGAGGTCAGACTAGATGACCATATTGGTCCCTTCTGACCTCAGAGTCTATGAGTCTATGACATCCAGGTTATGGACTTGAGTGACAGGCAGGATATGGGTGTTGTACATAGTGACTGAGAAAAGAGATTTGGGAGGAAAGAGTAAAAGCTTAAATCCCTAAATCTGAGCTTGATATGAAAGCTGGATATCCATAAAATGATGCCAGACAGGCAGCAATTTTAGTTTAGACAGAAGGTGACAGTGCTGGAGGAGAGAAGCAGATCTGGGTCATGAGCATAGAGATGGTCATTGAACTTATATTGGTAAGTGAGATTACCAGAAATAAAGTATAAAAAGGAGAAGAGAAGGGAACTAAGGACAGAATCCCGTGGAATCCCCACAGAAAACTGGAAGTGGGATGAGGAGGACTCCTGAAGGGCATGTTGCAGGAACAATGAAAGAAAAAAGAAATCCTGGAGAGGACAGAGTTAACAGAAGTCAAAGAAGGACAAGATTTCAAGAAGGACATAAATAACTGTGTCAAAGGCCAGTTAAGGAGAATAAGGATGGGGTCCTGGCTGTGAGCTTTAGCTAGGAAGAGGTCATTAGAAACTCAGAGCAGTTTCAGTGGAATGCAAAGTACAGAAAGAAGCCATTTTGGAGAACACATAAGTTGGAACTGGTGGGGGAAAACACCAAATAGCAATTGTAGACCACCTGTTCAATAGGCCTAGAGATAAAGGGTTGATGAAACTGTAGTTTGAGATACAAGTGGTGTCAAGAATTGATTTGTTTTTAATGTGGGGGAGAGTAAAGATTGGGAGAAAAAAGTTGTTAGGAGTAAAGAAGTGGATGAGAATGGACATGAAGATGTCAGGAGATGCAGTGGGGTCTCTGGAGCAAATGGAGGACTAAGAGGAGAGAGCAACTAAGAAATTTCTGCACTGATGATAAAAGATTTGTAGGAGGGAAGAGGAAGGCAAGACAAGGGATAAGTGAAAGTTACATCATATTTTATGTTTTCTCTTAGATTAAATTTGCAAGATCCTATGGCTAGAGAACTATGGAGGCAAGAGAAAGGAGGGCTTGATGAACAAGTCAACGGTGAAGAAGCAGCAGCGAGGATTGCAAGCACTTGGTTCAGCTGAGTTGCAGAAGTAGAATTATTTAGCTAAGAAGATGGCAGAAGTAAGGGAGGAGAACATTAACTTGTAGTGGAGGAACTAACTTGGTCATGGATCTGCTAGAGATGTTCCACAGCATGAGAACAGAAATGGAAGAAATGGGTGAGGTAGGGGAGAGCCAGGACTGGGAGTTGCCAGGGTGGGCCTTGCAGTAGGAGAGGAAACAAAGGAGAAGAGTGAAACATGGGATAAGAATCAACCATCAGTGGAAGAGGGCTGAGAGCAAACAGGAAGTCACTAGTGCTGATGGAGTGGGAGTTACAGAAAGGCCAAGTGACATAGGGAAAGTGTTGTGTATTGAGAGATGTTGCAGAAGATGACTAGATGGTGCTCAGAGAGAGGGAATTCTACATCAGAAGGATCAGAAAAGGGCAGTGCATAGTGAAGACCAATTTAATACCCTTGTGATTAGTATGAGAGCTGAAGCAGACATGCCAGCAAATGAAGAGGTGACAGCAAGAAAATATGCAGCAAAGGTGTCACGAGTCATCAACACTGAAGTTGAACTCGCCACAGATAAACATGAGTGACTGTGTGCAATGAGGAAGAGAGTCATTAGTCAAAATGAGAGAGGAAGGCTGATGAAAGCAACATGGAAAAGAAGAGAAGAGCTGAATGCAATGCTGTTCAAAAGAGGAGAAAAATTGGAAAGAGGTGGCACTGGAAGCAGCAAGAACTGGAGAGAATCCCAGCAATCCCACCATGGTCTGATCCGGGGCATCACAGGAGAGAGAAGGAGAGGCCTCCATAAGAAAGCGCAACTGCAGAGGCAATGTCAGACTAAAGGATCCAGGGCTCCATTAGAGAAAGGAACTAGAAAGAAAGAGATATGGAGAAGCTATGGATGGTTGTGATCTTTTTCTAGATGGAGTGGGCATTCCAGAGACAGCAAGAAAAGTGGGGAGGAGTGTAGACAGGTGTGAGGTTAGGAACAATGGCACACGAGAGCTGGAGGTGGTGGCAGTGATGAGTGGACAGGCAGGATTGGGGTAAAAATCACCAGAAATGAGAAGGATGTGGAAGTGGAATCTAGATTTCCATTGGCAGAAGAGGAGGCAATCAGGGTGGGGAGCAGACAGAGCTGGTGAGAACTACAGAGAGGTGAGTAACCAGGAGGGGAGATGGACCCAGTGAAAGGAAGGGAGGAACAAGGAACAGCACTGCTGTTATGATGCAAAGGAAGGGTTTGCTGAGAGCCATGAGCGAATGGCAGCTGGACAAGATTCCTGTAAAAAAAAAAAAAAAAAAAAAAAATTACATCACAGAAGATCTGAAGGCATGTCTGTGGCCTCAACTCCCAATCCCTGCTGTCTGGGATGGGTCCTCTGGTATGTGACCGGTCCTCTTTGTTGGTGTGGGGAGGTTAGTCCAAGCTATGATGGCTCCCAGCCATAGAATACCAAGTGTGTTATCAAACCTTCATGCATTAGAAGAATTTTGCTTTATGTAATAGAGTTTGAATCTTGATTCATTGCTGTCACTGATGAACTCATAGAACCAAACTGAATTTCCTGTTTAACAAAGGCCAAATCTGGCTCCTACTCTGCATATAGAAACAATCCTCTGAATGCTCTCTTAGAAAGGAGTTGTGGATCCCTCTAAATTCTGCATTCACAGTTCAAATTAGGCAATGATTTTATACACTCTGAGGGAAATAGAGGGAGTAGAAGAATCAGTAGGCAGCATACCAGAGCTAAAATCAAATGGGTTAACCATAATTCAGAGTATACTCTAAAACATGCAGGAGAGGCCATGCATGGTATGAAGCACAGTAGAGTAGAAGATTACAGTTTGAAGCCTATGCCTGGTCTAATTCTCTGCTTCTCTGGGATCCTGAAACACTGACAACCTTAAAACCTTACAAGATGCTGTAGCATCATTAGGTACAAATTTCAGGCAACCAAATAATTCCTGTTTATATCCCTGACCCTGTTTCTCTAATCTCTTCAAGAACCTTAGGCTGTTTTCCAACATTAGGACTCAGGAGACTTTCCAGTTTTTATTAGTTACCTTGAAGTTGCTTTGTTTTTACACTTGGTATGAACAAGTTCAGCAAATTGCAACACAAAGCACAGAAAAAGCTTTTGAAACCTCAGAGGCATAACAATATAAACAAATCATAAAAGTTTTCTTGAGACATAGTCCATTTAAAAAAACACCCTCAACATCTTTTGATAAATGAGGGGACTTCCATAAGTGCTTCATTTGGGTGTGATGGCTCAACTCAGGAACAAGAGAATTTATGGCGCTTTAGAAGTAATCTCTTCTGTTTTGCAGCATGCAGAATTTTCTGTTTGTCCTTAAGATCAGATACTTTGAACATCAGTTAACAGCATTACTTTTATTCATTTTAAGGGACCATAAGCTCTGTATAAATTAGCCATTATCCTTCTCAAGAAGTGAAACCTTTACTAGCTAATGACAATACAGAAGCTAATATAAGATCCCCTTCCTCTGTGGCAAGCCTCAAAGGTCTAGTATATACCATGCATTGTTTTCAATATTCCAGTCTTGTACTGCAAAGCTTTATCATCTTTCAATAAACTAGATTAAGCCAAATATGTATTTGCACCTACCAGTGTCAGATTTTTAATCCTTTGCTATATCCTCTCTCTGTCACCCACCCAGCACTCAAAGGATGATTCATTAGAAATAAAACATGAGCAAACTTTGACTGTTGCTTCAGAGCAGACAGGTTTCCTTAATGTGTGGTTCCAGTTCTCCTTTAGTATAAACAGACACAGGCTGTTGCTATAAATCTCCATCTTCACTCCTCAAACATTTGCATATCCATATCTTGGCCTAAAGAAATCTTGCTGCACTGAGAACGCATGTAAACATGCTGAGTCCCTACCCCTCCACAACAGAGCACCCGGATTCTTAGTGTTCAGACGCATTTACTTGCATGATTTTGGTGATAACTGTAACTCAAAACACCACCCACACCGTATAAAGAGCTTCATTTTGCTCCCTCATTTTGGCTGCCACCCATCAAGCTCCTAGCGCTAGTTCCATTAAAAGGATTTTGGCACCCAATTGCCACTTTAAGCACCTAAATCCAACATTTAGGTTCCAGAGAAATCTCTAAATCACCAACTCCACAGCTTTTAGGTATTCTAGTCCTCTCTTTTTGTCAGAAGCAGCTGACCTGTTAGCACTGAACTCTGGGATAATGTTCACTGGTGAGACTCTGGAATGGAGATAAGCTTCTCTCTCTGGCCTGGAATTAGGTACTGTTTAGGCCAGTGGTTCCCAACCTGTGGTCGGTGGACCACTGGTGGTCCGCAAAGGTACTGCAGGTGGTCCATGGGTGTGAGGAGGATGATTACTGCAGGGAAATGTACTGTGATGAGTGCAATATGTTTGTGAGTGAAAGTAATAAATTATTAGAAATAACTGCATTTTTTAATACCCCTTGAGATACAAGTTTGACTCCTGTCAGCCAGAGGCTATGTTAAAATGTTTTAAATGGTTTGTTTACATGATGGTCCACAAAAGCTTCTGATAACAATGTAGTAGTCCACATAAAGGGAAAGGTTGGGAACTGCTGGTTGAGGCCACAGCTCTCTCCCCAGCATTTCTTCTTGCTGTTTAGCCACTTACCCATTCAGCTCTTTCTTAGGCACCTGACCTCCCAATCATAATACAGCCTCTACACCTAACTCCAGACTGCAGATTCCTCTGGGCAGCAGAGCACCTAAAAGCATTGCAATGCTGAAGTCCCTTTGTGGATCTAGTTCCTTCTCTCTAAGATATGCCTGTTTGAGTTAATTATCCATACCTGCCACAGGGAATAAGCAGAATTTCAACTATTTTCTGGTGCCTTCCAACAGCTGCTAACTAGGTGGGTTCACTGAGGAGCCCAGCCCTCTTGTTCTATTACACATACCATATATACGAGGGAACACTGAAGCAATTAAGTCTCTTACAATCCAACTTTTTAAAAGCAGATTTAGCATAGCTGGAAGGTACTGAATTGATACCCTAGTGAGTGAAGGCCTAATTTATCTACAGAAGAAGCACATAACAAGCTTTCCTGATACCACCCTGAAGTTCATATTCATCACTGGCCCTGAAGAGAACCATGTCAACAGGCAAGGTCAGTTTTTATTCCTATCCAGTCTTGGTCTCTACAGAGACTTAAAAACAAAGGGTCTGGTTGGTACTAACTGTGATTTTTCTTTTTTCCTTTAACATGGATAGTTTTCCACTGAGAACTAAAATAAGATGACAGAACTTATTTTACATACAGTCAAACAGCCTACTCAGGATAACAACTTTTGGGAGTGAGGGAATGGTTAAATGAGAACAAAGTACAGTGTGGACCCATTAGCGCACGAACCATTTGTGCACGGTTCTGGTTAATGCGCACTCCAATCATGTCCCCCGAAGCCAACAAGGTAACGTGTGGGACTCAGTAATGCTCAGTGCCTACAACTGGAAGTTGGCCAGTAAACGGAAACACGTGAAGCGAGCCTTATGACAGCTGCCTTTTTCTTTTCATGAGCATTGTGGAAAGACGTGTCATGCTTGGCTAGGGTCCCCGGCTGCCAGCTCTGCGCTGCCGGCACTGAACTGTGCACTGGTCAGCGCTTGTTGCTGCACATGCACAGCTTAGAGGGAACACTGGTCCCGTTTACATGCAGCCTATTTAACGTGCAGTCACAGCAGCTTGTCCCAGGACACCCATGCGTTAACAGGTCCCCACTGTACTGAAAAATCTCAAGTAATTTTTGTGTGATTCCCAGCCAAACTTTGTATAATTAAAATATTCAGATAATTCAATATTTCAGATAAGCATCTGCACTTTGGGGAATTTACCCTGAACTTTAAATTCCTTAAGATTGCCCAATCATTAGTGAAGGGAAAAAAAAGAAAAATCAGTCAGCTGTTCAGATGTGGAAGCATATTATACATATAATGAGTTAATATTCTGGTGCCAGGGCATTCATAGTTTCCCATGAACAATGTAAACACTGGCATCATTGTTAGAGATGTAAGGGGTTATGGGTCCACTCCATGTGGTTTTAGTGGAAGTCAGTGGGAATTTTTTCATGTACTTTAATGAGAGTTGGATTAAGCCCTATGTTTTTGTTTTGAATGCAGTACAGAAATTGATGTTTTGCATATAGACAACTTTTGAAAGCAAGCAAATGATTCCCTTTCTACTGGTGGAGATCTGCTCATGTGAAAGGGAGGCGTGGATCCCCTCCCACTGGTCAACTTTGCCCTGTGATGAAAGAGGGTTCTGTAACCAAAGCATTTTGTAAGTGATTTTCAGCAAAACAGCATTTGTACGTGGTGATCACTGTGGTCAGTCAATTTCACATCTACTTTATTAGTTCCACATTTGGTCACTATTGTATTACTTGTCAGTATAGTGAGATCATCGCTGTTGATTTTATTTAGATGGTTAGTTTCAAAGTATAGCTAAATGCTACTTCATGGATTTTATTGGTGTTACATTATGTACAGATGTCTCTTCCTAAGCTTATTCAGAATGACATGTACAGAAGACAAACTTTACTATGCAGTTCTGTTTTTATTGTATTGCGGCAGTACAAGAAATTGTTTTAATGTGGCTGTGTGTTCATGTATCTGTAAAGATTTATTAATATTGAACTATGTCTAGACTCGGCTCTCTTGGTTGGGTCTGTTATCAATCCTGGCATTTGTCTATCTTCATCTAGTTATTTATATCATGTCTGAGCACTCAGAGCTGGGTAAATAAGAGGCTGTGTGGACATGTTACCTTACAAGTATAAGCAGTTGCCTCCTCTGTACAATATTTACAATACAAATTCTTTCAGTATTCAGTCATCTATATAATAGACTTATTTTGTTAGAGTAGAAATGGGCCAGAACCAAAATACCAGCTTTGGAAAACACCCAAACAGGGCATCCTGAAAACCCAGATGTGGATTTTTGGTACTTAATCACATCTCCATTTTTGATTGTAGGTGGTGATTAACTGTAGAGATATAATTAGTATTGGACTATGGCCTGTGATTTTAATAGCCAGTTTTGTCAAAATTTTATTACACTGGTGATTCTGTTTGGCTTCGACCAGTGCCTTAAAGACCTAATCTGCATTTGCAGGAATTAGTAATTTATAATTGTTTACTTAAGTTGTAAGGAAAATCCTTTGAATGCAGTCTCCTATCAGATTTCTGGAGCTAAGATTTTTGACATTCTTTTGATGATTAACTACCTGCTTTTCAGCTTTGCACATTAAATATGTTGGTCTAGCACCTGATCCCCATGACAGTGTAGACAGAACACACCGATAGAAACAGATACACTTGCTTAAAACAGGAGTAACAGAGTGGAGAATGGCAGAAAGATCACACAAACTGCTAGCAGGAATTTTCTTAGTAATATTATGTCAGTAACTGTTGTAAGAAAGGTTTCTTACAGGATACAAGATGAAAACTGTTCCAGAGGACACCCACTATTCTTTCAGAATCTGTGTAGGAAAAATAAACCTATGGAGAGGGGAAGATTACTTCACAGCATGCTTCCAGTGCCCAGCCCTTCAACAGCTTCCAGTTTATTATCCAGGGCTAGTCTGATGCTCAGCCCCATCCCTCTGTTCTCATTTCTTGATTTTTCACCAGTTCAACCTAAAATTTTCTACCCCAATCTCCACAACTCTTTCTTCCTTTTTATCCCTCTCTTCCTTTACTAGATCCTGTTAGCCATCCCTCAGCTTTGGCTCACCCCCAACATCCATTTTCACAGGACTTATCTGTGAAGACCCGTTAAAGCAGATTCTCCTCCACTCCAAATTCTTCCTTCAATTCTGCCATGTCCCTGGCCAAGCAGCACCCTCGCTGAATCCCTCACCTGCATCACAGTTCTTTGTCCCCTCCACTATTTCTGTTCTTAAACCCTTCCTGCCCCCCCTCTCTGTTTAAGTCTAAGATTTCCCTAACTCTTTCCAAAGTTAATACTGACAAAAATCCATCCAGGGCCTTTCCTCTCTCAATCTCATGTGCTAAAACAAGCAAGGAGTCCCGTAGCACTTAAAGACTAACACATTTATTTATCACCTGAGCTTTTGTGGGAGGAAAATCCCAGTTCTCCCACAAAAGCTCATGGGATAAATAAATTTGTTAGTCTTTAAGTGTCTCAGGACTCCTTGCTTGTTTTGCTGAACTGGACTAACACAGCTACCCCTCTGAATCTCAGGTACTGTAATCTCTTCAATCTGTTCTCAACACTGTGGCTCTCCTCATTCACTCATCTCATTTAGATAGTGTGCAGTGTTATTGTATTGATGTTGGTCCCAGGATAGTAGAGGGACAAAGCAGGTGAGGTAATATCATTTATTGGATTGACTTCTGTTGATGAGAGAGAGAAGCTTTCGAGCTACAGAGTTCTTCAGGTCTGGGGCCTCTCTCACCAATTCAAGTTGGTCCAATAAAAGATACTTATCCACCCAGCTTGTCTTTCTATGTAGGTGATAGGCTTTTGGAGTCAGAGTACATCACCATCTGTGTCTGAGAAGTACAGTATGAATTTAGGACACTACATACAGGTAAGGTTCTTTTTGAAGCCATTGTAAATGCATTATTAAAATGGGATATGGACCTGAAAATGTCACCTTTAAGCAGGAGAGGTCTTAGTGAATATGGGGCCCTGAGCAAAAGTCAAGGATGTGGAAACACACCCTTGACTCCTCCCCCCCAGCCTTGTGGTTCCCCATCCTCCTCTCAGGCCCCACTGCCAGCCCTCTGCCTTTGCTCCACTGGCCTATCTGCCCCCAGAGCTTCTCTCCAGGCCCACATCGCCCCCTGGCCTCACCATCAGCCACCTACCTCCCTCCAGCCTTGCCACTGCCTCCCTATGCAGCCTCCCTGCCTTCCCCACCTGGCTACTGCTTTGCTGCCCCCCCCCAAGTTGGCTCCTGGCATGGCCATATGGCCAGCCCCCCCGCTGCCTCCCCACCTCCACCCTTATGGGCCCTTCACCCCACAGGCTTCCAACCACTTCCCTACCACCTGGCCTTCCCAACTCACCTTTGGCTCTTGGCCCAGCTGCTCCTGCACTGGCTGACTGGCCCAGGAGATTTAAGCCAGCAAGGCAGCCAGTGCAGAGCCAGCCCCCATACGGGGGCCCTCTCCCAGTGCAGGGCCAGGGGCACTTGCTCACCCTGCCCCATAGCTAAGACCACCCATACCTTTAACAGCAAACTATAGGTTCTCATGTTAGTTGGTGCTTTTACAAATCACATATCAGTTCCTGCATTCAGAGTTTAAATTATTATTTCACCTCCCTTTTGTTGCCAAAAAAAAAAAAAAGGTGCAGCTGCTGTCCCCATAGGGAAAGAAACACATATCACTCTCGTGCAAACATGTATCATTCTTGATCAGGGACACAAGTGAACTGGAAGTTCAACAACATAAACTTGGTGGGAAGGTAAAATGTCTTGAGGTCATGCTCCATGACACATAATAAATCATCATTTATCTTTAAAAACAACTTCTTAGACACATGAGAACACTACTGGGTTTACTTAGAGAATCAAATGAGAGCTAAGAATGTTTGTCTTAGAAACTTTCAATGACTTATATTGAGGGCCCTTTAGATCAATGGTTTCAAAACTTGTAGCTCTCTTTCAAGAACTGTGATAAGAAAATATATTTATGTATGTCAATTCATAATGTGTTCCTTACTTGCATCTGGGATCTTTAAACTAGAACATTTGAATCACTGGAGACCTCAAAAAGGAAGTAACAGGCATAAGAGAGGCACAACATGGAAATCAGAAATATAAAGCACCAAAACAAAACTAAAAATTTTAAATTCAACAGTAATCTCAATGCTACCATGTGGCTGGGAGAGCTGCGGAGCTACTAAAACATTAGACAGAAAATTAGCTGATGAAAGTAAGTGCCTATGAATGATTCTGGAGATTGGCTGGAAAGACTCTGTCATCAATGAAGAGATCCACGAAAAGACAAACCAGCAGCTCATTTCCAGCAGAATCAGAAGAAAGCACTGCATATATTTTGTGCATGTACTCCAGATCCCAACACACAGATTGCCACACGAAGGAGTCAAGTGGAAACCAACTAGAGTGAGGGACACCTAGGATGCCCTTGAAGGGGGCAAGAATCATCTATTTCAATACCACAAAGGTTATGAAACCTAGAGCAAATGATAAAGAGGAATGGGAAAGACTGGTTTCTACCCAGTGTGGCAACACTGGCACAGGAAGAATGTAACATTATGTAAATATGAATCAGACCTGTTGCTACAGAGATTATAGCAGGCACTCTCTTTCCATTGCCCCTGTAGTTTCAGGATAGGGTGACCTCATGTCCCAACATTTGGGCTTTGCCTATTATTATCAATGCCTATTATTCTCAACCTCCTGACCTGATTTTTCACACTTCCTATCTCAACACCCTACTCAAGGAGCAACTCTGATGTCAGCCTTGAGTGCCTACAACAGCTGGTGACCCATCCCTGTTCTGTACTCAGTAGTTCCCACCCATTGGCCACCAGCAGAATCACCAGGGAAGGAAGAGAGTAACTTTCACTGCTTCATTGCTTGCTTGTTTACTTACTTACCAGGCTGTAGATGCCCCAGAAAGATGCAGAGGCAGTCAAGCTCTAATGCTGCTGAATCTGGGGAAGTCTCTGGCAAAGTATAGCTGTTCCCCCATGTAGCCATCTAGTACAGCCCAGGAGAAAAAAGGAGGATGGAGCTGATGATCAATAACCATTTACAGCTGTCCAATTCTTTGCCCCCAACACAGGTTCAAGTAGCCTTAACACTTCTGCAGCTCATGTCAGCCAGCAAGTTGCTTTGTGAGCACCTGACAACTGGAAAGAGCTGAACACTATATACTCTAGTCACTGTTCCCCTCTGCTCCCAAAATGCCCCCTGCATCAAGAGCTGCAGAGAGGGAAAAATAATAGTTCTGTGCCAGTTCTCTGCCTGCTGAAGATTTCATTACACTGGGGAAGGCCTTGCGTGGCTTCTGTTCCCTTTATGCCACACGAGTTGCAAATAGATAGTGGAACAGCACAGCAAATCTACCTAGATGTATTTATTGGGGACCTTTGACCTTTCTAAGATACGTTCAGCTCTCAAAGTGGAATGTCATTACCAGTGACAGAAGAATTCCAGATACATGCGCTCTCACTTTCTTGACTTCAACATTTACTAGAAAGAGACTCCATCTATATGAAGCAAACAGGATTACCATAAATTGGGATAAGATCCCCATCCTGAAAAAGACTGAACACCTGTAACTGCCTCTGAAGTAACTGGAGTTACATGTGTTCACAGTCTCTCAAGATCAGTCCCTAAATCAGGAAGTAAAATCTTGGCTTTTTTCTTTCAAGGCTGGCTTTATATACTATTAACTATATGCTTTAAGGAAAAAGGCAGTTTGAATCCTGTCACCCTAAAATATTTTATAGTAGGAATAGGAGACTCTCACTGTCTAGGTTTAAGGTCTCTAAAGATATTTTATTAAAAACAGAGGGACAAAACCTTAGCTTTCGTGGGAGAAAAATCCCACTTCATCTTCGAAGCATCTGACAAAGTAGGATTTTTCTCCCACGAAAGCTCATGCAAAAAATAAATCTGTTAGTCTTTAAGTGCCACATGACTCCTTGTTTTTTTGCTGGACTAGACTAACATGGCTGCCCCTTTGGAAACTGACAAAACCTTAGGAGTGACTTCTACCTGCAGCTCATTTTCCAAGTTCCCCTTTTAATTTATCTTGCCTAGAAATGGCTTTGTACTCTAAACTGTTTTCTGATGATCTCTGCTTGCCTAGAGATTTATGAACATGGTAGTTCCAATACTACAGTTGGAACTTATAGTTAATACAAAGTAAGTTAAAAAAAGTAGCTATGTTAGTCTAATTCAGCAATACAAACAAGGAATCCTGTTTTACTTTTAAAGACTAACAATTTTATTTATTGCATGAGCTTTTGTGGGTAGAATCTCACTTTGTCAGGTGCTTGAAACGGAAGACTTACAGCTTGGAAGGAAATAAATAAATGTAGTAAAGTGCAAGTTACAAGATCAGTTCAGATTATTTCAACAAACTGAACCAGTTGTTTCTCTTTCTTTAACAAATTCACATAAACCACCTTCAAAGTGTGTTTCCCCCCCACTCAGTAATCATTCTTGTGATATTTTATTAAACACACATTTATAGGAAGCAGGTTTAAGACCAGACTCAAACACTCATGTAAAGCCAATTTTAAGTTTGCTTTTGGTTAACACTTGCAGCAAGACACATTACATGTATCCAGTGCAGGAAAGAAACAATGCCACAATCAATCAATAGCTCAGATCTAAGGGAGACTGGGGTGCGGGAGTTAGAATTTTATTCATCATAATAAAGGTAATCAAATAATAAATTAAAATAAACTGCTCTGTTTGTGGACACTTGAAAAAAACCAGCAAAACATACCCAAGGAACTATTTACTAATATGAGACTGCACTATTTCCTGGGCATTAAAAAGAGGGGAAAAACATACTAGGCACTTACCAGCCTGAAGAGAAAAAATTACAACTACCAGTTGCAAAATGGCTACTATAGCAGAGCAGCTGCTTTGCTCTGCCAAATTTAAAGGGCCAGTCACAGAGGAATGCAGAGAAAAAATTCCATTAGGGGAGCAGCAGCTCTGCCTCCTGGAGATTTAGTGAAGACTAGGAAGTCAGCAAGGAAATGGGGACTACTTTGATTTTGTAGTTGTAGCTATTATAAAACATTTATAAATTATCCGTTCATCTCTATTAACCTCCTGTGCATAGTTGGGTTTCTGGGATGCAAGTAGCGTTATCAGCATCATCTACTTTATAGACTTATGGATTCTGGTGTCTTCAGTTATATAAAGGAGTTCTTAATATTACTTTTATATAGTTCTAGTTTCAAAAGCCACCTTCTGTCATGGTATGACATGCACAGTGCAAGTTTAGCCACTAAACTTACTTTATTCTCCTTGCTCTTAACACACTAAGACAGAAAAGTCATTTTATTCCACGCATAAATATATTGTGGGTGTTAACTGTCATTTTATTAATATAGTCTGATCATTTTGATTTTATGCCTTACTCTGGCAAGTGTTCTGGGGAAGAAAAGGTGGTGGCTTAGGTTTTTATTTATTTAGTTTAACAACATAAGCACGCAAATTATACTCCTCTATGCTAGAGGTACCCTCAACTAAACATTGAGTATTCATGGGAATCACACATGGGTATCTACTTTACATGCAGAAAGTCTGGGTTCAGACCCCAGGGGGTTGGACTAGATGATCTCACGAAGTTCCTTCCAACCCTATGATTCTATTCTTTGTTCTTTATCTGATTTTCTAACAATAATAATAACTTGGCTCTATCTGTGCTAGAAGCATAGCTATGTTTTTGTGACCAGGTTGTCACATTGTCATCTGGGCTGGTTACAACAAACACAGTCGTTGGCTGTTTTGTGACATCCATGTGAACTATATTTGTGCATCAACATCTATAATGCTGCTGAATTGTGTTTGTGTCAGTGTGTTTTTGGAAAATGCAAGCAGTTATTTCACCCTGCCTCAACAGAGAATTGGAATCCTAAAGACGTGCAGACAGAGCACCAATAACGTGTGAGGAATGAACTCTAGAACACAGCTTAGAGAACTAGGGGAAACGACTGTCTAATTTGTTTAGTCAGGGTTCATACCGCCTACACAGTAAAGTAACATTGTTAGGATTTGGTTACAGGAAAAAAAAATCATGCACAAGCCTAGGCCAGTAACATGAACATGATTAGCTAACATGGGTAGTAACGGTGCATCCACTATGTATGAGAACATAAATCATGTTGAGGACCACTATAACTCTAACTAGTTACAAAGTTAATTAAATATTATAGGATAGATGGGACTGAATTCAACAAGTGCCAAGCCAGCTACTTTGCTCTTTTACGGACCTACTGCAAAAAACCACCATATTAGCTAGTGCAGGGTACTTGCCATGTGGACATGGTCTGGTTTGTTTAGTGATGTAAGAAATAGTTATTAATTTTCTGATTACAAGCACTCTCATTTAACCACCATGACATAATCATGTTCAGCAACCTCCATCATGGTTAATGCCTACCGTGACAAATTGAGTTTGTTCCCTGATGGGTAGAAACAAATTTTAAGCTAACCTGAAACTGCCCCCACTGTATGCCTATTTTTTAAATGTGTACACAAAGTAGTTAGTTCCTACACTGTCTCAGCCATGCAGAGAAAAACAACTGCATTTTTTGTGTGCACAGTCAGTTGCAGGCACAAAAATAAATGTTTAGAATCTGAGGCCAGTTATGAAAATTTGCCCTTTAGTGTTTATTGACCAGTGTGATCTTTAGTAATTTGGCTGGCTCTAGTCAGGGCACAACAGTGTCTGGAAATGACTTCTCTCTCTTTGCTATATTGCATGTGGTCTAAGAGTACAGGGGAAAATAATCCACACGATGGAATGCATTTGAGGTTCTGGAGAAATACAGAAAAGATTGATCATAGTGTTGGACTGCATCCTGTTAGCTATATTTTGAGAATTTAATAATATGAATAATCTGTCCACTGAAATATGGACTGTCAAGACATCTGAATTTCTACTGAGCCCCTGAAAATAATCATGTGATCTTTCCTACTTGAAGTGATGTCTTTTGAAAGCTGTTCCTTTCTGCAGTTATGCCACTGATTTTCTGAGCTGTAATTTAATGTTATTTTATGGTGGAAAACGTTTAAAGTCTAAGGAGAGGGGAAAATATGGCTCAGATTAATAGACAGCACTTTCTCACCTACTTCAATGTTCTTCAGCCTTAACTAAAAGTGACAGTTAAGAAAGTTGAATTTTTCACTGTGATTTTTTTTTAATCTGAAGGGCTAAATTCTGCTCTCAATTATATTGGTGTAAATTTGGAGCAACTCAAATAACTAAGATGGGTTATTCCAGATGCACACCGGCGTAAGTGAAAGCAAAATTTGGGTCCTTTCATATCACATGCTGGGTAACTCACCCTAGACTGAATTTCCAGGAACTACTTGGACTGAAGAAATTTCAATCTTTTTGCTCAGATCAGTGGTTTCCTGAGTGGTGTCATTTCATCTTTATGTTAGTTGAAATTTGGATTTCTTCATCACTGTCCTTTGACTCTGGAAAGATTATCTGAGAAAGTGAATTTTGAATATCCATTATAAAATAAAGGCTAAGTTTTGCTCTCAGATATCCTGAAGTAATGCAGAATAATTCTGTTAAGGTCAGTGGACTTACTTTGGATTTTCATTGGTGTTACAGAAAGCAACATTTAGTTTTATATATTTCAACATAGGACAACTCATCCCACTAGGCTATGTTATCGAATGTGATGTTAGTAATGATTTGAATATGAAGTGATCTGGTCTAAAGAGAGTTACCGAATCAGCTATGCTGTCAGGAAATATACAGTTTAAAATAAACTTGGGTACAGCATCTCTCTGACTTTATTCTTAAAAAATGCGTTATGCTGCTACTGGGTAGTGGCAAGTGGACAGTGTGAACCTTTACAGTGTTTATGGAAGGACAGTTATTGAGCAATAATACTGAATATTTCATAGCAATGTGATTTCTGATAGTTGACATATTAGAGTTAATGATGTTGTTTGAGTCATGGGATTTGCCATTGTGTCAGTGACCTCACAGAAATCTGCAATTAAATTGTTCAGCATTGTTGTTCCTGGTGCAGTGGTTCTCAACCAGGCGTGTGCATGCCCCTGGGGGTACACAGGAGTCTTCCAGGGGGTACATAGACTCCTCTGTTTGCTTAGTTTTACAACTGGCTACATGAAAAGCACTAGTGAAGTCGGTATGAAGTAAAATTTCATATGACAATGACTTGTTTATAAAGCTCTACATACTATATTCTGACATGCAAGTACTATGTTTTTATCCCAATTGATTTATTTTAGAATTATATGGTAAAAATGAGAAAATAAGCAAATTTTCAGTAATTGTGTGCTGTGACACTTCTGTATTTTTAGGTCTGATTTTATAAACAAGTAGTTTTTAAGTGAGATGAAACTTAATGATATACAAGGCAAATCAGACTCCCAAAAGGAGTAAAGACGAAAGGTTGAGAGCTATTATCCTAGAAGGTTTAGGAGAATTTGATTAGCCAATATAGTGGATTTGTGCATATTCATATTGAGTCTACTCCTAGTCCCACTGAATCCCTGAAAACCCTTTCATTAACTCTGAGAGCAGGGTCAAGTGGACTTTAAGCAGAGATCAAGGGCCAAATTCTGCTCTTACTAACACTGCTGTCAGGCTGGAGAAGCCGTTTTAAACTAAGAGGCAGAGCTAGAGGAGAATTCATCTGTGGGCTGTATCAGTTGATGTAAATTCACATAGTTCCACTGAGGTCAAAGGAGCTATGCTGACTTACACCAGTTGCCAATGGTATCTCATATTTGTCTCCTGAATTCTCTCACATACCCAACATCATTATCACTCTTGCCCTCCCTGCAACATACACTCCCTAAGATGGAGGGCCAGATTCCATCACTGGGTTCTGTCTAAAAATTAAGACTTTTTAACTTTTTACTGTTAGCAGAAAGCATGTCACATGTAAACTGACCTGTGACAAGGAAAACACTTTCACTTTAAACTTTCACAGCCACTTGAAAGTCCTTTTTTAACTCTTCCATCATGGCTAACTTCAAACCCAAATCCTGCAGATGAAATCTTGGACTGTACTGCAAACATATTCTCTATGACATGCTACTAATTACTTCAGAAGAATCTCAGTGCAGTTAATCACCGTTCACTGAACAAAAATATACTCCATGAACTGGAGTGCTGTGAAACATTTTTTAGGTTATACGTAAGAGCTGATTCATCTTTATAGGGTCTACGTCTCAGCCTAAGAGAGGTCTCCCCATCCTTCCAAAGAAGTCGTTTGGTTTTCACTCCATACATGAATGTGCACACAGAATAGGGAGTCTTCTGCAAAAACAAGATCCAGTGCATTGGTACTGGGTGATATCAAGGGCTTTCATTTTGAATATGCTGCATACCCAAGAGTTGACTGTATGCATCACCTGCTCTCTTGTAGAAAGCAGCCCCATCCTTCCTTGTATTTGGACCCATCCTGTGATAGTGTCCTCCATCCAAGGGCAGAGATCAACCCTTTTTGGGTGACAGTTTCCCAACCAAATCAGTGGTAGGAAGAGCCTGAGCCATGTTAATGGCATGAAGCATTGTCTGCTGTGCAAACCTGGAAGTATCCCTTCTGTTACCAGACACATACACTACTCAAATGTCAATAAACTAAACCAGCATAAAATAGAAGATTTTAGCCATCATTTGGATATAAAATAGCTAAATTCATAAGGTTCAAAACAATCGTCTTTACGAAACAACAAAATACAAAACTAGTTTGTACTCTTTATTGACACATGCAAGTATTCACATTAGTAGGGCTTTCTAACTGACCTACTGCTCTAACCTTTACAGCAAAATTGATTTTTGTCTGTCGCCCTAAGGGTGTGACCCACAATGGCGCGAATTATGGAGTCAATGTTAAGGAACAGATTGTGGGGACACGGTAGTCAGTAGCAGCATATTGATGACTGCTGAGTGACAAGCACTGAATTTTTCACAGATCTTGCAGAGGCAAAATGTACTCAAGATAGGGTAGCAGCCACTAAAATAATCCTGGAAAAGCACACAGTAAACAGTTTGTATAAAAAAATGGCCACAAACAAAACTGGTGTGTATTCCTCTGCTGGTGTGGGGAGCTGGGACATTTGTCTGTGTTTGGCTAACTACTTAAAATATCAGTATACACATATGTAAAAGCCTGTGGTTCAGCACTGCAGATGGGAACTATGCACAGGTACAGATAAATATAATAAAACCTCTCCACGCCTTCAGATGCATGAACCCACAATGAGATAATGCGCCCTAGCTCCTGAGAGCCAGGCACGCTTAGGATTTAGCATGATGTGCCATTTATAGGGAGAAAGAAGCTATCGTAATAAGAATCCAACAGCTAGGCGCCTTTTCTAATTCATGTTATGTATGTTATCTGCATCCCCTAGGATGACGTGGTCTTATACAGGGGAATGTGAGCGGATAGAGGGAGGACAGCTTCCAGCAGGCACAATCCGGCTAAATTATCTTTCTGAAATATTAGCAGAGCACAATGGACCTTGGTATGGCTCAGTATCAGATATGAGTGGATTAGAATCCAGGATAGTTGGGAAATGGCTTTATCCTGGGAAAAAGAGAGCAGGCAGAAGCAGCAGTTGACACAAGGCCAGTATCCCTTGAGAAGGTCATTTTCACTGTATCAGAAGCTTTCCTCCCCTTACTATTTTTCTCTCCACACAGAAAAACATTTCTAGCTTACAGCGACATTCAGCTGTGCCTTCAGCCAGCCAAACCTTCCTCTATTGTTTCAAAATCACAGCTTTCCCTCCTCCCCTTCTCAAATTCCTTCCTGTTCAGAAAATAGAGGAGAGAGTTTGCTAATCCTTAATCTGATTTAAGAGAGCGAGAGAGAAATGCCGAGCATTTCACTTACCTTCTTGCAGCCAGACAAGCAGGCAGCCTCCACCTCTTCAATTCATCAGTGCAAATGTTCACCTCCACTGGAGCTTCCCTGTCTCTCCTGTGGCCCTTTCTCACATCAGTATCTCGGATTCACAGGGAGAAGCTGGACCGCAGCTGCAGAGACATTGGACCAAAAGCCCAGCTGTGGGGGAGAATTTGCTTTTTTTCCATTTTCTCCTTTAAAAAATAAAATAAAATAAAATAAAATAAAACAGAAACAGCAGCATTGAATGTGTCCCGTGGTCCCTGGTGTGAGACAGGGAGGTGTTCAGAGATCACACAGAGAAGACAGGGCAGGGGGAGTTTTTGGTTGGCTATAGTGGGAGGAGTTAAAGGTAGAGAGCTTGTTTCCAAGTCAACAGAAGGTGGGGGTACAGCTATCTTTCCACTGAAAGGAGGACCACACTGAGCACAGCTGTCTGGCTTAGAGGCACTTGCTAACTTGCAGAGGCACTGTACCCCTGGATTGGCCATTGTAGAAGACAGAGCCTGGATTGTCATGTGTGCTCTCCAATTGAACAGCGGGGAATGTGCCGTTGCTTAGGGAGGGGAAGGCAGTGCTGGAACCATGCACACTGCAGCTCTTCGCTTTCCTCTCCTTTCTCCTGCTCTTTCCCTTGTGCTAGACAGGTCTCCTTGTGCAAGGAGCTATGTGGCTGAATGGCTTTCTCGTCTTCTGTGTTGTACACATGCACACACACTGCACTGCGTACTCTACAGTCTAGATTACTGGTAATTATTTAGAAATAATTTTACTCTATTTCTCTCAAAGGCCATGATGATGTACTAGGCATCGTCTATGTGCATTTTAGAACAACAGTCCTCTGGAGGGAGAAAATAATTCAGTTTAAACATACATTTCTTTTTGTGTTTGTTGCAGTCTCCCCCCCCCACTTTGCATGTATTTTCATTTTCCCTTTGTCATTTTCTCATTGGTTTGTCCCCGTTTTGCAGCTATGAGATTGACAAAGCATTGCATTCTTTCACACATGCAGTGTACAATATCAACATCTTCCAAGCTTCCATTTAGCTGTGAAATAAAGCATTCCCTTACCATGTTGACGCCATACGTTATCCTATTTATTATTATACTAGTTCATTGATGACTCTTTCCTCTTAATCCTCTCAAGCTGACCACAAACTTCTCAAACTATATCAGTAGCCTCAAAGAATAGTTGATCCTCCTTCTCCAATTGCTAAGAACTTTTCTTAGCTATAATTTTACCATTGGTGAATCTCCACTGGATGTGGCAATGTAGTGCATATAGTGTAGTGTGACAGGATTTGTGCGCTTTTTTTTTTTAAACAAGCAAGTAGAGCTAGATGAAAGGTGGGAAAAGCACCCGAGTTCTAGCTACGTTACTATTCCACTGTTGATATTACTGGTTAAACTACAGGATTGGTGGACTTTTCAAGTGCAGATACAGCCCAGAACAGTGGTTTTCAAACTTTTTGCCTTGGAACCCAGTTGAAAAAAATCATTTATGCCCATGACCCCGAAATTACATCTTTGAGCAATACATTCCAGTCTTTTGGTGGCGGCAGCTGGGGCCACCATGACCCAGAGCCTGAGAGTCTGTGACCCAGTACTGGGTCCCGACCTGTAGTTTGAAAACCACTGGCCTACAATCCTGCTCAAACCCCCATAATATAAATAAAACCAGACACTGAATCTCAACATAAAAGGAACATCTTCCCCCAAGGTAAAGGCATTTTCTTCTTGGGCACTGTTCACATTAGAAAAGGTTTGTCAGTACATCTATACTAGCAATCCTGCCTAGTGTAGACACAGTTTTACTAGCAACAATGTGCTTTTGCCAATATAGTTGATACTATTTCCCCAAGTAAATTAAGCTTATATTGTCAAAACCACTTTTTTTGCAACTTCAATTACATTTACATTAGAGCTTTTACTGGCATGGAAATGTCACAAAAATACTCAGCTCTCAAATAATTATATACCAGCGAAAGTTTTCAGTTTTATTAAAAACTGTGACTATTTTAACAAAAAGCCTGGGAGACTCTTTTTAGAAATTCTAAATATGCATGTTCATTATGAGACAATGATCCCTTTTGAAATCCTATTGGAAAGAATGTTTTTGCTTTTAGTTTTCAATATTCCTTTCCCCTCCTGTGCACACATCTCTCACTGCCAAGGGCATGCAACCACAGAACAGTTTCCATGTATGTGAAGGGACAACATGTGGATTAAAGGAAACGTAACAAGGTTTGCAGCTTAATCTGCTGTGCCATAAAGAACAAGTACTGCAGTTACAAAAGAACCCAACAGAGTCCATGCTACTGGATCTTCCGAATAGACACACGTCAGAAACAACACCTATAACATAGGGAGGCTGAATCTGAGAAGTGAAGCTGTTGCAAGAATGAGGCAAATCAATTGTGTGACAATGCTTTTTGGTAACACCATTTTAGTCCAGTTGTGGTAGTGCAACACTATGGGGAAATATTAATATCCTCTTGATCTGTGGTGCAGCCAAAACCCAGGTTTCCGTACAAACTCATTTAATACAGTCAAAAAGAGACTGCACATTCCTATCCCAAACATAGGTACATCTTTCCCTCAATTTCACCTCCACATCTTGCTGCAAACAGCCAGTCTTCAGTAAGGCATTTCTTTTTTCAATTGATTGCAACACCGGCACTCCAACTCCCACAATAATTGTAAGGAAAATATATGGCAGGTGAGCCTGGAAGACAGCAAAGAACTCTTATAGGTGACAGAAGCCAAAGTAAATCTGAGTTGTTTGAGAACCAGAAAAGTCATTTATTGTTAGTAGATTTCAATCCTATAGCTGTTGTTCTCAGCACATGCTTGCATAACACCTGCTCCAAATTCACAACACATGTTGCAAAAGAATATATATAATTTTCATACCTTGAGATTGTTGGACAATTCTGTGCTGTGGCATTCTTAGGCACCCTATAAATCTCACTTTGTGGGCGGGAAATCTCGGTGAATAATTGTTTGGGAGAGTAATGTAATTAGGGTGATGTGTCTGGACCTTTCCTTCCCCAATGTGCCTGTGCAGAGCCAGCCAAAATTCTACCCATGTTGTCAGTAAGAATTTTGATGTCAGTCTAAAGGAGTTAAGGTTTAACTAGCAAGATGTAAATGTAATCTTTCCCTTATATAACACTCAGTAGGCAGTACAGCAGGGTCCCTACTTCCCCAAGTGTTCATCTCTTCATGGCCAATCGCTACTGACCAAAATTGAATCCATGATTTTGAGGAGGGATAGGTTTGTTTCTCAACCCAATATTCCCTCAATTTCCATTCTTTATATTGCAAAATTTAATTATAATAGTTTAGTTTCATTTAACTTTATATCTAGCACCTTCTTTTTAACAAGACATTTTAGATCTGGGTTAGTTATATATAGAAAGACCTGTGATTTGCTTTTTGGCACATGAAGAATTGAACAGTACATTTAGAGAAGATTACAAGTAGCTGTATTCTTTTTAATCATTTTGTTCACATGAAGTATTTTGAAATAGCATCAGATACAGGTGATTGGATTCTGATATTTATAACTTTTAGGAATACTACTACTTTGGCTTCAAGATGAGGAAAGAAATCATTCATGCACTTTCCTGAAGGTGCTATCAGCTTGGGTTAAAAGAGATGGGAGCCAATGGGTCTCAGGACTGTTGAGGTGAAATCCTGGCCCCAGTCAGGATTCCACATTCAGATCGCAACCTTGCCCCCTTAAAATAAATGGCAACTTTGCAGACGATCCGGCCCTTGGGTTATGACAGCTCTACAAGCTGGGGTGCGAGTCCCCTGTTCATGTCCACAGACACTGCCCATACCCCACGATAGTGTGACAGCACTGCTATCTATACTCATGCTAGCTTGATGAGAGCTAATCCGAGTATAGCCATGAGCAGGGAAACCACACCCCAGCTCCAGCTGTAGACATGACCTTGCTCTCCCTGTCAAGTTTGATGGGGAAAGACACTTCTGAGGATTTAAACCTGGACGGCCCATATGGTACTCCTAGTATTATCAGTAGGCTAAATGGGATGTCCCTTCTATTTTTGTACTTTGAAAGGTTAGAAAAGTCTAAGAATCAGGTATCCCATGAACAAAATTATGTGGAGAGAAAGTTATTCCTCTGAACAGAATTCATCTGCCTATCAACTTTTCCTATATTAAGAGATACATAATCGTATCTGCAGCTCCCAGTCATTGGGTCAAATGCAGAATCAAAATTCACCACAGAAGCAAACTCTACAGTAACAAGCACTAAATCCAGCAGCTGGTGAACAGCTGCCTAAGGGCTGGCCTAGAGCCCTGGAAGATATGCTGGTTTTAGCTGTGTGGTTAACATTACACAGCAGTTTTCACTTATCATAACCTTCACGATGGAAAGGGGGGCTCTAACTCTTTCAGAGACTTGGAGACAAAATAACTGAACAGGGATTGTACAAAAGATGATAAGAGTAGTTCTTTGTAAAGCTCCCAGCCTTCAAAATTGCAGCACCATTCTTGAGTTGCTGCTGCTGTATGAAAACATCATGAAAAAATTGTTTGTTTTTCATTCTTTACTAATAAGGACAAATGTACAAAGACAAAACTATGAGAAAACTACAGCTGTTCAGTACAACCCAACAGTCTGTCCTAACTTAGTATGAATTGATCACCACGAAAGACTAAAACGTATCTTGGTTTTCAAACAAACAAATCAGATGTTTTATGTTTAAAAAGTACCCAAAGTGATCCTGAATCTGCAGCTGTTGCAAGTACATGCACAAACAGAACTCCCAAACCAGACCTAGCACATATTACTGAGAAAAAATATACACAGAGAAGATCAATAAAGTGAGTATTTGACAAACTGGCATTTGAGACCCATAAGAAGATAAAGTACATCCCCCATTTGCTCATGGGGGCACAGGAGGTAACAGCAGCAAACTTACCTCTGGAAAGAATCCTGTCCCCCTCCCTGCAAACAAGCAATCAGAGAAAGAGGAATGCAGCAGATTTCACAAAGGTCAGGTCTATTTGAGCTACTTTCAGATGGTAGCGCCATTGGCAGGAAGTGATTACAGAACACAGTCGTCAGCAAAGTAGCCAGTACGAGGATATTTGGCCCCAGATTGCTTCCCCACCAGCATCTGATCAGCTAGAAGGACCTTAGAAATGAAGACTCTGACATTTTCAGCCATTGGATTTCTCTTCATTGTGCTGTGGGCAGAAGTCATTCTTATGCACTAAGAGCAGACTGACTTCAGACTCTAGGACACGTAAGATTTTTGTTCGTAGCCCACGCACAGTGATGCAGTAAACAGCACAAAAGCTCATGAGATAAATAAATCTGTTAGTTTTTAAGAGTACCACAGGGCTCTGTGTTTGTTTTGCTGAACTAGACTAAGACAGCTGCCCCCTTGGAACTTGTCAGCATGATATTAGCATCTTTTGCTCTGTATTTCAGAGTGTAGATTTCTGAAAAAGAGGCTTTTTGTCACTCAGAAAGGATATCTTCGTTTGGCTCTACCTTACAGGTGGGCTGCAAAGTAGAGTGCTCTCTTACAGATTTCTTACTAGAGTTTTAAAAGATGAAGGGAGGCTGTGCAACCAGAGAATTTATTCCATGCTTTACAATGAGTCCATATTGTTGACACAAGCCTTGGTAGCTTAGCCAGTGCTGTGCATGCATATACTCATACAATACAGATTTAATTTGGAAGGCTCACATGTATTTCACTATGCAGTCTCAGGGCCTGATTCTCCACGGCCCTGCATACTGAGTAACCATTTACATCTGTGCAAACTAAATGCAAAGGGGATGTACAATATAATCATAAATCCACATGGAGAGGTCTGATGTGGTGGGCCTTTGCACAAAGATCAGGATACAAACCTATGCTGTGAAGAGTTACCACCTTTATGTCTGCAAACCACTGTTGTGTTAACATTATCACTACATGAAGTGTTATAACTCTCTCAGCTCAAACCTGGCCTTTTCTAAAATGAGTAGGTTTCAGAATTTACACCTATCCGATGTTCAGGATTTTACAATATCTATTTTTAAAAGTTCCAAAGGGGCAGCTGTGTTAGTCTAGTTCAGCAAAACAAGCAAGGAGTCCTGTGGCACTTACATACTAACAAATTTATTTATTGCATGAGCTTTTGTGGAAGAAAATCCCACTTTGTCAGCCACTTTGAAGTGTTTTCAAAGCATCTGACAAAGTGGGATTTTCTCCCACAAAAGCTTTTGTGATAAATAAATTTGTTCATCTTTAAAAGTGCCATACAACTCCTCGCTTATTTTAAAGGTGTATTCCCTCCTTTCTTGCTATGGAAAAGACCCATGCAAACCACCCAGGGGACAGATTATACCAGTGATGCAGACAGTACATGGTGTGCTGCCATGTGTACACAGCAAACTCACTCACTATAAAAAAAGCTATTTCTCTTATCTTTCTGCTAATGTAATTTTAGGCATTTCTTATAACAATAGGCCATGTAAAAGCTCCAGAAAGAAGTGGTTTTAGAGTTGATTGTGTCTTTTGAGTTTCCCAGTAACTGAAGATGTGGTTCTTGGAAAATTGTCTACATTTTTCCTTCCCCGCTAAGGCCCCCAGTCTGTAAAGACTCTCTTGCATGCTTAATTTGAGTGGCCCCAGTGAAGTCAGCAGGATTTCTTGTGCTTTAAGTTAATCATGTGTTTGGAGGCCTAGTGCTCTAAGGCAAGTTAAACAGGGTGGGGGGTCCTTTTTTACTTTTAATCTTGAAAGGTGATTAGACTCATGGGAATGATGTAGCATTGTACTCAAACTACAGAAAATGTCCACTTCTTTTAATTACTCAGCTGGTCTGGTGTTGGCACCAATCATGGTAGCAGTAGTGGAAAAAGGGGGTCCAGTGACTTCTGGTACTTGCATCACTTGCTAGATCTGGCCACAGGAGTCTTGTCTACCCTAAAACCTAAATCTACACTTTTGGCTGCTTTAGATCCTCTACATGCTTGGAAAATTTCTCTCTTCATATTAATTACATATTTGTCTTAGGGATTAAAATTGATGAACTGTAGATTGATTTTTTTTTTGTGAAGAGATGGTTAATTGTTGCAAATCAAACTGTAAATATAACCAGAAATATTTATTTTAAAATGACAGAACTTAATCTTCCTTTCCTTCCAGGGTGAATGCCATTGAAAAAAAGATTGAAATCTAGTAGCAAAAACGCCCCCAAGACAGGTGGAATTTTAAGGTTCAAGGACTGTATCTTACTGCTGCCTTGAAATTTTCTCAAAGGGAAAACCAGTTTTGTTTTTTATTTTTTTCTGAACACAAACCTGCTCTTATGAAACTTTATGGGAATCAAATCAGGTCTTTCTGTCATCAAACTGGGCCCTTGCAACAAAATATCATTAAGGGTGCAGCTGTTAACGAGAGGAACAATGTTTCTTTCCCTTAATCATAAGGCAACAGTGACAAAGAGTTTAGAATATGCTTACAAAATTCTTTTTAGACTGTGTGTATTCCTACTTATCCAAATGAAATTATATAATAATATGCAGGGCTTTCATAACACTTGTAATCAGTAGAGCCCTAATTACTTTATTAAGGAGCTCAGTATCATTATTCTCTTTTTACATGTGGGGAAACTGAGTCAGGCAAAATGATGCGACTTGCCTATGCTCATCCAGCAGCAGAGTTGTGAATAGAACCTGCACCTCTGGAGTTGTGGTAAAGTGCTTTGACCAATAGGCTGCAAACTCAGATCCTTAAAAGTATTGAAGTAGCACTAACTCCCACTGATTTCAAAGGGACAAATACCTCTGATGTGGGCTACAGTCCCCACAATGTGGGCTTGATCGTTCTCACAGAGCTCAGTGCAGAGAGCCTTTCATATATGGCTGCCCACGAGAAATGAACTTTTGCCACAAAGGTTCCATCTGCCTAAACATGGAGGATTTTGCAGTTCTTTTTCCAAAAGGAGCCTAGTAGTTAGAGCAGGTTGGCTTTCATAGTGCTTGAGGGCCTATTCTCAACTCTGCAAGTGGCATACTTGTTCGCCTGGAGCAAGTCTGACCCCAGCTCTATGCCTCAGCTTTCCTAGCTATGAAATGGGGTTCACTACCCTGCCCTTCCTCAAAGGGGTCAGGACAGGGGTGGTTCATCCACCATGTCAGTCTTTGCCACCTTCCTGTATGCACACAGAGCATCTGTAGGATTAAGGGTTGTCTTTCCAATGATTTTACTTAGTGAGTTTTATCTCCTGCCCCAGTTCTTTGGGCTATACTCATACAAAAGCAAACTGCATAGGAACTGGGGTCTTTGGGCTCTGAACAGACATGATCCTTTCCCGAACCCCACAGGAAATCTGCAAAAGGTAAAATTCTTGGCCTTACCTTTTGTGAACAGTCCGTGCTCCACAGGGAAGGCCTGGTTCCAGAGGCGCCAGCTGATGGAGGATTCCCTGGCAGACCACTCAGCTGGAGCAGTGCAGTGCATGAGTCAGGTGGGAGGCAGAGCAGCTTGAAGCCAGCTGAAGGATGACTTTGTGCCTCTCGCAGTTCCTGGGATCACACTCTGGTTCTTCCACAGGAGGAACAAACCTGACCACAAGCCATAAAGAGAATATCAGGGCTTTCGTCCCCCACCTTGGAATTTTCTATTCTTTTGGGATCATTGCATTACTGCCACATTATTTTTAAGCTGACTGTTCAACCACACCACTTTACACAGATCTACTGAAGTGGTCTAATCTTCCAGAAAACAGAACAGTGACTGGGAAGGAATCCTAAGGAGAGCTACTCCCTACAGCTCTGCTCTGAGCAGGCTGATCCCTAGACACTGCTGCATGGAGCATGTAAGCCTCTGTGAGGTAAAAGATGGGGAAGAGGATTGGTCATGTGTCAGAGCTCTTTATCGTGTGCACATCATCTGGTGTCAGGCACAGGCTGCGTTTTTTGGTACACCTTAAATAACAGTGGCATAAAGTCTGTAGTTCTGATACTTCATTGCCTAATCAGAGCAGGACATTAAGTGCTACTAAATCAGGAGGCCAGTGTGTTAGTCCCACTCTGCCTCTCTACTGCCCTGCCCACAAGCAGGACAGTAGAGAATTTGGCCCCTTCTCACAACAGAAAGCCTCAGCTGAAAGGTATGCCTAGAATGTGCAGTAGCCACCTGGTTGGGTTCAACTGTGATCCAAAACAGTCATGTTTCGCTCAAGCATTCATGTGTCCCAAATTTCACATGGAGTTTCCAGTTTCCTCTAAATGCAAGTAAAACAAGACTGAAGCCCAGAGAAACTCCTTGGCGTCATATGAAGTCAGAGAATTTCACCATTCTTTTTTGCCATGTGTCTGCTGTCACCCATCAAGCTCAGATTGCTCCTCAAGTTGCCTTTTGTTATTTACTTATATAGAGTGGGTATTGGGCTTCTACTTCATCTTTGCTTAATATGTGAAGGGGCTGGCTGGAATCCTCTTCATCCCAGAGTTTTACAGGGCATCCTTGCTGTCTCCTTTTCTTTCTCTTCATCTGTAGGAAATGACCTCAGGAGACTGAGCAGTGTGGTCCTTTCTCTTTTAACTACACAGCTGCAGAATGCTCCTTCCAGTCTTAGTTCGCACTGAGCCTAAAAAGTCTGAGATACACGAGTACACAGTGAGAACATAGGCAGTCCCCAGAATTTAACTTGACTTGGTGTTCCATTGTAAAAAATTCACATAACCATAGGCAGAAGCCACTGGAACCAATTTTACTGGGGTAGAAAACAACTGTTCTTAAAAATACCTAGAAATGAAAATACCCTGAGCAGGAGAGATTAGCAGGAAAACCAAAATTTATTGAGGAATCATGTCTCATACTTTGAGGTAGAAAAATTAGCAGATATTTCAGCCTCACAAAGAGATCCTCAGTTCCATCAGAAGATTTCACAAGCCAATAAACAAGCTACAATGTTACCCTGTAAGGGTATTCATATATCTCTGCTTTTGCAGAATTAGCAGTGAAGTATAAAGAAAAACAGCCATATGTGCCTCAAATAGTTTGCATATTCTCCTATATCAAAGATAGTTTTTCATTTGTAAACTCTGCCTCTCTCAGCTGTTTTTCACGTGCATTATTCATGCTGAATAGATCCTTATTTGCCAAGTAGCCCCACTAAAGTAAGTGAGTGTATTCATGGAGTAAAGTACTACTCAGCTTGTACAAGTCTGGCAGCACATGGCCTTCTATGAATTCCCCCTTTCTGCTGTCAACTGCATGAGAAGCTAGGGCAAAATTTAAGAAATGCTGATATTGCAAAATTTACACACTACAAAAAAAATCAAAGCTTTACAAGTATTTAATTTACCTAAATGTCACTAAGTAACATCACTGACTTTTTTTGTTTTAAACAGAAGCGGGCAAAAAAAATGTTCACAACAAAAAAAAATCTGGAACATGAAAATTGGTAGAAACAAACAAGGAGTCTGGTGGCACTTTTAAAGACTAACAATTTTATTTATTGCATGAGCTTTCCTGGAAGGAATCCTAGTTCGTCAGATGCTTGAAAATTGAAAACTTATAATATGGAAGGAAAAATAAATCCCGTGAAGTGTGAGTGAGAGGTTCAGAACAGACTATTTCAGCAAATCAAACAAGTTGTTTAGATTCAAACTATGTAGAACAGAAAGTTGAGAGAGAGCCGGGTCAAATCTCTATTCAAACCTAAGTTAATGGTGTAAAATATGCTTATGAATTCTAAAAAATATCATTTCTCTTTGAAGCTTGATTTGGATTTAACTTAAGTACTGAACAGAGATGTCTTTCAGTGAGTGAGAAGGGAGATTGAAGTGTTCTCCAATTGTTTTTCTTAATGTTGTGTTTTCTTGTACCAGATTTGCATCCATTTATTCTTTTGCACAGCTACAATGCAGTTTGTCCAACATATGAGGCAGTGGGGCATTTTTGGCACATGATGGTGTATATCACATTGGTAGTTACATTTTTCTAGGAAGGAGCCCAAGTCAAGTGCCCCCTAACTCCTCTGACATGTAAGGTGGCTGGACTTAAAAAATTAAAACCACTTTTATTGGTGTGGACTGCCATTGCTCTCAGCACGGAGTTGTCCCAGCATCTGGCTGTCCAAGAAAGGTTTGAACTTTGAGTATATTCCCTTGATGGGTGAGAAGTGTGTGTGCTCCTTCTTTCTCAGGAAAATTCTGACCTCAGATATGTGCATGCAATTCCTGTTGAAGTCACTGTGAAGTGTTCGAGCATACCCAATAATGTGTGTCCCTTTCTTTGTATCTTCCAGAGTGAGATGTCTTGTTGGCCCCCTTTCAAGCTCCTAGGTAATCTACCTGTACACTAGTGCCCACAGCTGTCTACAGCACTCCTCCCTTGTGTCCCTGCTCTTTAAAGGAGCCTAGAAATCTCAGTCTGGACTAAGAGAAAATCCAGAATAGCCCTTTTCCTGGGATTTCAGCTATATCCAGCTGGTGCAGAGATGTGGAGATTTGGTTTTGTTCTTTCAAGTAGAAAAACCTTTTCAAATCTAAGAAATTCATGTTTTGTTTGGGTGAAGACTTGTGAGAGTCAATTCACATTTTAGCCAAACTGTTTCACTTTCTCATTTAAATGAAATTTAGAAGGTAAATCATAGTTGTAAAAACCATTGTTTTAAAACAAGTAACAGATATAAAACGCTCTTGGCCTATGCTCAGATAAGTCAAACTGCTCAATATGTTTCAATGAAACTTAATTTAAAAACCGCATTTTCTGCATTTAGACCAAACATAAGCTATTTCAGTCTAAAAGGCAGTGTTTTGAGGAAGGTGGCTGAAAATGGAAATGTAAAACCAAAATGCCAGATCTATCTGTAAGTGTAGTTTGGTGATGAAAATTGATACCACTGGCTAATGGTAACTTTGCATATAATGCCATATAAAAGAGAGAGACTCTTCAGACAGTGTAGTCTAGTGGATGGAGTAGTGGACTGAGCCTCAAAAGACCTGGCGTCACTTCCATACCCTTTCTCTGACTTTCCGTGTGATCTTAGACCGCTACCTCTCTATACTTTTCTTCCCCCTACCCCTCCTTGTCCACAGTCTAACCTTGTTGAAGCAGAGTTGCTCTCATGTATTTGAACAATGCCTAGCACAAAGGAACCATGATCTCATTTGGGTCCTCCAAACCCAGCTATGATAGAAAACATCTTAAGTGTATGTAGTTACAGAGCCCGTGTACCACAAACATGTGGATTATTACTTTGTTTAAGTGTATCCTGTGGCTGCAACTGATTTTTTTTTCCTCTTTAAATATTGGAGTCTTAAATTGGAGTCTCATTAATTGTGTAGGGTGCCAAGGCAGTCTTTAGCTTTTTGGCCTTACTGTCAGAGAAGTGAAAAGCCAACTTCTATGTGCAGGAGTCAGTTTTAGGGCTTTTCATAATGATAATAAGGTAAACAGTTTAAATGAGAATATCATACATACAGCATGAAAGCCTGTTTAGAACAGGAACACAGACAATAATACAAATAATGAAAAACAATGTAGCCAGACTCTGAAAGAGCCAGATTGTGGACAGTGTGTGACTCAGTCAATGGAAAATGCAGAGCAGCAGTTTGATAAATGATTGGATCTGGTAGAGGCTTATTGTAGTAGCAGTTAATGATTGTCTGGACCCACAATCTACATGCGCAAGTATTTAGATGGGTATAAAATCTAATATTTAACTGAAGAGACCTCAATCAATCCAAATTCTCTTATGACCATGTTCACTTTGTTATGCACACTGAATTATTTCTTTTCTGTAAATAACATAAATAAATCAAGCCAGATGTTTGTAAAAGCAGTGTCGTCATCAGTGGCTTTTATGGCAGGGTGTTTTATGAGTCACTTTGCTCTTACCCTATATTTGTATGTCTCCCTTACTAATCAAAGGTGCAGCAAGTCACAGCTGAAACTTGATTGTATCACATGGCTGGGGCACTGATCCCAAGGACTAGATATTAGCTGAATACTTTAATTCACTGTATTTAAACGCAGACCTTCAGAGCAAGCAATACAAATGTCAGAACATTTTCCTTCCTATTTTTTAGAAAGTGGAGGGATTTCATAAACATGGTAGGGTCACCATGCAATTAGTAAGTGAAGGAAACCTTTATCTGAGCTAATGCTCTCTAGCCCAAACACTATTTTCTTTTGCATGAAATACATTAAATTATTTTTCATATGCTAAAAAAATTCCTGCTCTATTACCATACAGCCTGTATTATGACAAAGCTCTTCTACTCTCCCTGTGGGTCCAGCACTTCCTTCTGGGGTAGGTCAAGGAACAACTTCATCCCTCTGTACTATTTCTCTCTGCAGGGGTGGGTGAGGCCAGTTCAACTTCGCAAAAATGGCCACTCACCGAGAGCTCCCAGTCCCATTGCTGGTTCTGGTAGGCCCTTGCCTTCTTGCTAGAGCTCACCACCTACAGCAAACAGGTGGGAGAGTGGCAGGGGGACTCCAGTCCCACCCTCGACTGCATGCCCCTACCCAGAGACTGTATAGGTAGCAAGTGGCTACAGCTTGTGCTACAGTTTCAGGAACCTGCTGGCTTCCATGAGTTTCTTCGCTATGTTAATAGCCAAACCTGCTTGAGCAGGGGCCCTTCCCAGCCTCCTTGTCTGGTGAAGCCCTTGGCTTCTGACAGTCACGCTGGGCCTGACAGTGCGGAATCAAACAGCCAGTTCAGACTTCCACTTTTGGCAGGGTCTTGCGCCTTGGGCCTCCAGCCCTGAGAAAGTTCTTTGGGCATGGTTTTTCTCCCTCCTTATTTGTACCTGCAGTATTCTCTTCCGTCAGCATTCATTCCTCCGAATGCACCCTCCTGATGGCTGATTGCATCAAGCCTGCATAAACTCTTCAGTGGCCTCATTCCCACAACTGCAGTCATGCCCCTCACCCCTGGAGGGGAGCCTTTTAACAAGTTCCAGGCAGGCCCTTGATTGGCTTCAGGTACAATGGCTTCCTTACACTCTCCTTGCGCAATATATTATTGAAGCCAAGATCTTAGAAAGAGTCAAGAAGAGATTAGACACTTATATGGCTGGGGAACAATTAGACAGGATTAAAAGAAAATTTATCATGAAAAATAAATGATCATGCTTCAGAACATAAGACAGCTACTAACTGACAAGGTGACAAAGAAACAGAGGTGCCATAATTTTTCACGGGTTTATTTCATGCCCTCCTCTGAAGCATCTGGTACTGGCCACTGGCAGTCACAGGATCATGAACTTTATGGATCATTGGTCTGCTCAAGTGTGTAATTCCTATGTTAATATATAGGCCAGCGTCTCTTTTTTAATGTGGACACCCTATTCTGTTACAAGAGTGCTTGAGGCCACTCGGGCTTGTGCTTCTCCTGAACTCACAGGGACATGATGCTTGAGACAGTCACTGTGGCTCAGATTTTTAAAGGTATGTAGGTGTTGCTCCACTCAGCATGGCAAGGCCTGAGTGACTTAGGAACCTAAGGGTTTGTCTGCATGGCAATTTAGTGCATGGCAAGGTGGCAGTAAAACTATCATGTGATAACCTGCTGCACACTCAGTCACTGCCATGCTAAAAATTCCCCAGTGTGCTCTGACATAATACCTTCACAAGGTGCATTATGGAATTTTTAGTGCATGATAGCAGGGTCTGTGCTATACTATGGCTCATTGCATGGTAGACTGTGTGCTGCGGATTTACACCTGAGCTTGCCACACACCAAATCACCATGTGGACAAGCCTTAAGTCCTGGTTTCAAAGTGCTGCAGGTTTGTTTTCACTTGCTGGTGTGCAGTGTGGTGGCTCTCACGTGAGCCAAGCTAGCCCATGTAGAGTAACTAGCCTAATCTAGTTTTTTCAGAGTAGACCGGCCCTTAGGTATTTAGAAGCCAAAGTCTCCTCGGTACTGATGCAGAATACCAGGGGCAATTAGTCACTATTCCTAAAATGATAAGTTAGCAACACATTTCTTGAACTTTGCCCTGATGCAGCTGCATTGATTTTAATCTCTGTGCTAAGTATTTTCATCAATGCTTTGACATGGTAATTTAACTGAGGTTTTAGCCATGCACTAGAATTTTTTTTTTTTAAAGAAAAATAAGTTGTCGTATATATAATGGAATTCTCCCTCATTCTGTATGGAGGATTGGGAGTGGCTTCTCCATCAGGCTGTCTCATGTTCCTAGTGCATGCTAAGAGCAATGCTAGGAAATAGTTGGAGAACTACACAGCATCCAATCAGAGTTCTATGAGAAGCACTGAGCTAATGCATGCATTTACTCTATGCTGTTAGTCACACAAAGCCCTGAAAAAATAAATTACTCCTAATGTAAAATGCTGATGATAGCATAAGCATGATGCTGTAGTATGGGTGAGCCTTACTGACTCTGTATGACACAAGAAAAGAGATGCTAAGTTTGAGATTTATTTCAGATGCACATTTATGCTACCAGAAGCTAGTGTCCTTCTATAATGGACTTTCTCACCTGCTGTTCACTGGCTGTGGCTGCTGTCCTGACTGTTAGTCTGCAAGTTGTATCAGATCCCTTTATTCTGCTTAACTGTTTTGTTTCTCCCAGCTCTGTGCGGGCGTGTACGTGCGTGTGCTGCAGCCAGCCAGTCACGCCTGCTCTCTTACCAGCCTTGATTATGCTGCAAGGCGACTCCAATGCAGTCCCACTCTTAGGTTTGCCCCCACAAATGAATGTTGCGTATTGCCCAGCCCTCTCATAAACATTATCCATTCATATAATATCAGGGGTTAAAGTATAATTTGGTAGGCCCTAGAACCCTTCTAATCAGGTAGACCCCCCCCCCGCACCCCAGCTCCTTCCCCCCAAATGCCAGCCCACCACCCACCTACCCTGCACCCCAACTTCTGCCCTCAGTATCCATTACCCTGTCCCCAAAATCCAACCCATGTCCCCAATACCCACCCCCAAACTCCACCCCCTACCCCCAATACCCACCGCCAGCTCAGGCGCCCCCAATACCCACCCCCAGCACGAGCTGGGCTGCCCCAGTACTTACTAGCAGCCACACACTGGGCTGGACACAACACAGCCTGCAGGCTGCCCATGTGCAGGGGAGCCATGCAAGCCCCCCTGCCCCCCACCACGTTCCCCCTGCTTGCTGGAATACTGCAGAATGCCATTCTGGGGCCTGCTATTTTTAGGGGCCCAGCGTTCAGGCCCCTAAAAATAGAAAATGGAACTAGAATGCTGCGTTCCAGGGCCTGCTATTTTTAAATGGTGGGCCCTGGAACGCAGCGTTCCAGCTCCATTTTCTATTTTTAGGGGGCCTGGAAAGCTGAGCCCCTAAAAATAGTGGGCCGCGGAATGGTGTTCCACTGTGTTCTGGCCCATTTTAACCCTGTATAACATCTGTATTTCTTTAACAGAAGTAAAATGCACACACCTGTTACCCCAAAGGGAGCTTCCCAAATGCTTTAATTTAAACATGCTGAACTAGAAACTGTACAACAAATTTATTAACTAAAGTGAGATACAATTTAAGTGAGTACAAGTAATAAGGGATAAAAGTCAGAAATGGTCACAAAAATTAAAAAAGATAAAATGCAACCGGTGCTTAACTTAATTTTAAATTCAAAGCAAAGTTCTCCCACCGTGTACAGCAGTCTTACTGATCACACTTCTTAGGTCAGCACCCCTTCTCCAGTTCAATGACTGCTTCCTTTGCAAGTTATGAGTTTTCAAATGTTACCTCACAAAGCATACTTTGTACAAAGAGTGTGATGTATGCAGAGGCTTAAGTGTTACTATTCACTGCACTCAATGTACCTGGTAGACTGGAGAAATCATGCTTCTTCTGACACACAGCAAGTAAGTCACCTTTGACGTGATTTTGACAAGATCCCTCACCAAAGGCTCTTAAGTAATGTTAAGTGGGCATGGGATAAGAGGGAAGGTCTTTTCATGGATCAGTAAACAGATAAAAGACAGAAAGCAAAGGGTAGGAATAAATGGTCAGTTTTCACAGTGGAGAGGGGTAAATAGCAGTGTCTCCCAAAGGTCTCCATTGAGACCAGTATGGTTCAACATATTCATAAATGATCTAGAAAAAGGGCTAAATGATGAGATGGCAAAATTTGTAGATGATAGAAAACTACTCAAGATAGTTCAGTTCAAAACACACTGCAAAGAGTTATAAAAGGATCTCACAAAACTGGGTGACTGGGCAACAAAATGGCCAGTGAAATTCAATGTTGATAAATGCAAAGTAATGCAAAATGGAAAACATAATTGCAGCTATACATATAAATGATGGAGTCTCTGTTAGCTATCGCCACTGAAGAAAGATCTTGGAATGACTTGGGGTAGTTCTCTGAAAACATCCACTCAATGTGCAGCAATAGTCAAAAGAGCTAACAATGTTGGGACTCATTAGGAAAGCGATAGATAATAAAACAGAAAATATTGTATTTCTCTCTTTATAAATCCATGGTACACCTACACCTAGCGTGCAGATCTGATCACTCCATCTCAAAAAAAAAAAAAAGAGCTGTTTTGGAATTAGATAAATAAACGAGCACCATTTTACCTCAGTGAAACATCTGAAATGCTGAAGCAGTCCATCTTCCTGGATTGTATTCTTAACTGTGCAGGTTTCCATGGTACCTTCCCATCATGGTAGCAGTTCTGTCAAGCCTCTCTGCCTTGGATGCCATCTAGCAGAAGTCTTGGTGCAAAGACCGGACACCCATCACAAAACACTAGGCAAAGCAGTTGAATGTCAGATGGGAAAGAACCAAAGTGCTTACAGAACAATAGAGTTAACTAAAATAGGTGAAATGTTTTTATAAACAGAAATCATGGCACCTGTGGTGATTCCTCAACTGTCATTGCTTCTTATTACATCCCGTCCCTTGTTACATCCAAACTGTCATTGCTCTTGTTACATCTACATTTCTTTCTGTAGATTGTAAGCTCTCTTAGGGGAGAGTCCCTGAATTCCTCCTTCGTTTGTCAAGCACTGAGCCCACTGCCAGCACTATATAAGCTCCGTACAACTACCAGTCAACTGTCTGTGGCAGAAGGAAGCAAAATAGCTAGACGTGACACTCATTTTTGCACTCAGAGACACAACAGTAAGTGCCTCCACCATTGGCAAGTCATGAGCAGGAAAAATGCAGTTGGTTCAAAGAAGGCCAATAAATATTAATTGGTGGAGGCAAACTCAAAAGCCAGTGAAAATATGACAAATAGTTAAATAGATCAATGCCACATGTAGAGAAGGATGCAAACAGACATACATCATTAAATGTGATGTGCACCAACCACCACATATGTATGTCTGTAGGAAGAGAAATGGTAGTGGAGTTACCAACAGTGCTAAGTCAGTAGGCAAGAAGAAAGGAGTATGAGAGAGGAACAGAAAAGGAAGCAGAAGAGAAAAAGTAATGGCTAGGAGGGTGCAGAAACTGATGTATGGCAAATATTTGGGAGAAAGGAATTGAGAGAGTTGGTCAATAGAAAAACACAAAAAAACAGGTGAGAGAGACTTAAGTGAAAAGTAGGAATAAACAGAAGGAAAATTAAGGCGAGCTTTTGCTTTTCTTGGCTCATTCCAGAGCTAAGTATACTATATGAGAAGCACGTGACATTTTGTCTTATGAAATGTTAATGCCCAGACAGTGAGCTTTGCCTGAGGAACAGCACTATGGCTGTGGATTAAACTACACCAGGCCTGGAAAGATGGGGAATGTGGAACTCTTAACTTCCATTCCTCATTACTTTTGTTTATTTTTATATTTTGAATTCAGCATACCATCTTATCAGGGAAGAATGAAATTACTTTAAGGTCAAGCTGTCCAAATGTGCTTTCTGTCTGAAAATATCACAGCAGCTCTACATGAAGTACACAACAGGCTGCTACAGGAATCATCTGATTGCAGGTCAAATCCTCCATTGATGCTGAGACTCTGAAGTTTGCACAAACGATTATTTGCATGGCAGATCTAGATCTACAAATCCTAGGACAGGTGATTGACTATCTAGTCTCATGCCAGTGGGCATATGGGCATATTTTGCACACTACACAATTTATTCAAAAGACCTCCAAAACATGTGGAGGCAGATTCTTGGGACTGGAACGGTGGTGGAAATATGGCTAGTTCCATCCCAGGTCATAATTTAGGCTGGATCCATGGTGCTAGCCAGGGGTCCGTGGTGCACAAAGCACTTCCAGCTATATTGCCACTGTTCTCTAGCCCCCACCCCCACAGCCTTATGGCAAAAGAACCAAAAGTGCATGAGAATCAGCTACACAGACTTTATGCCTTTACAATGAGCATTTCTGGCTGGCCCATTAGAGAAGCCAGTCATCAGAGCAACACAAATGAGATAGAATATGGGGCCAGAATTGGGTCCATGAGATTGTCTTTCTCTTCCTGCCTGAAAAAGAAAGAATTTTTTTATTAAAAGATGGAAAATGGAAATCATGTTTAGTTATAATATCACACCTTGGCATACTACACTAGTCCGTGGCATGAAAGATGCCATATGCGTTCTCCCCACATAACTATGGCTTGTTGTGGCAGACTAGTGATCAGCGTAAAACATCTTATTTGTAACTTTCAACAACGATTTGGAGGTTTCCAAATTTCATTTTTTCTGTCTTGATGGTTTTTGTATTCCCGCAGCCACTGGCTTCCAAATGTAGCACATGTAGCAAAAGCTTTAATAACTTCACTGTAGGTTTTTCTCATTGCTTCTGCATTAGGAAAGTAAAGCCCAGCGAGCTAATGACATAAAAATTACTCAACGTCAGCAAAACCTGGGAAGTAGAGTAAAGGTTAGCCTGTTCTAGACATCGATTGAGGGCCATATTCTTAGGCTTGGCTGTGAACGCAGGAATTTTCCCACGGGTTACCAAAAGGTCACTGACATTCTTTTCTAGCCATACTCAGGGCAAAGATCCCTTTTGTCCCTGAATAAAGAGATTGCTTTTAAGTAACCTCATTGCTTCTCATACACTGAACTTCCTTGTTCAACTAAGTATGAATCACTTCAAATGAAGCCACTTTTCTCTTAGCAACCAAAGAAATGTCTTAGCAACGAGACGCTGAGGATTTTGTTTTCACACAGTTCCTTATGAACAATGTGTTCTTTTTTGCTTTCTGCTTTTCCATGGCAAGGATGCCCAGTATTGGCTTAGTATTGTCTAAGAAACAGAACACTTAAAGTCAAGTTGCTCAGTCATGGCAGGGACATAGCTTGCTGGGCAGATCAGATCTCCCACCAAGATTGTTCTCTCTAGGAAATGGTGCATAAGTGCTGACTGCTGGGAAACCACCCCAAGATCCTCCCACGATAAATGATTCTAGGAAATAGTGTGAGGGAGCTCACAGCTATTCCACTCCTGCAGTCTCATAGAAAGAATTATTCTAGGGACAAATATTGCAATTGTGGGTATTGAGACCATCCGAATAACTAGAACCTCACCTGGATTGACGTCATTGCAGGAACAGGCATGAGCTGTGGCTGGGGACAGTTTGTTGTTTTCTGAGCAAATGACACTGGACAGAAGAGAGTACAGGGGAGTGACATGAGAAGAGAATACATTTAAGAAAAAATATATGCTGCTTATACTTTGCAAATAGAACTAGAGATGAAATTTGCCAAATAAATCCTGGGGAAGTGTTGGAGGAGGGGTGTGTGGAGCCCACAGTTACAAAATTCTCCATCTCGCTCTCAACTCCACGCTGTTGTGGGGGCGTAAACAGCTGGGCACATTTTCATCTTAGAGCAGATTTCAAAATGTCGATTGAAGCACTAAATGCCTTAGTACTTCCAGTCCACATTTCCTCTCTTGCTCCTCCTGCAGGTGCTGTTGGCATAGTGAACAGCAGTTTGATTTCCTCACTTGTTCTTAAACTGAAAACTGAGTTGGATGAAATCCAAGAGCTGATACTGGACACGCTTGCTGGCTGCCTTCGTGTAGAGGCCTTTGAAGCTCTAGCAACAGGTGCTGTTCCTATTCTGAAGGAAAAGCTCACTCATCCATCAGTGGCCATCAGGAGCAAAGCTGCCCGTGCTCTTTTGGGAATTAGGTAAGGAAAAGAAAGGACTGTGCGCACAGATTGGCCCAAGACAACATCTGTCTGCTGATTTAGTCTTGTTCTTTAGTTTGCAGTTGTAGCACCTTACATTTCAGACTGGTCACAGCTCACATTCAAAGCTAGCTGTGTACCTGGCTAGAACACTCTGATGGTGGCTATTCAGTAGGTGGCACACCCCCTACCCCCAACCTGCTTTAGCAGTGAGTGTCATGCACCACTTTCGGGAGTACCAATTTGTGCATGTGGCATGGTTGCACCACAGTCCTGATAATTGGTGATCACAAGATGGAGCCTGTGATATTTTTTGTGAGAGAAGAAATGTTAAATTAAGGAGCTTGATAATTATTTTTTGCCTACTGCAGTTTTTACTTAGATAAAGAATTTTTCATTTCTTGTCGTGAACTGCTAAGTAGTATTTGGTACCACGTCCTGTTAAACAGTTGCTTTGTTTCAGATGAGAGTGGCTGCATTTCAGTGGCTAAAACATTCCCTATATCCTTTTTGTTTACCAGTTAGTTAAGTCTGTACAGCATTTTACAATCCTTAGGGTAAATCAGACAATATACATGCAAGTAACAATGCATTGTGGTGAAGGCTAACACCCTTGGGTCACTACAATTTAATACAGTTTAATATAATAATTTTTCCTGGCATTGCTGCCAAGTTCCAAAGGGGCAGCCGTGTTAGTCTAGTTCAGCAAAACAAACAATGAGACCTGTGGCACTTAAAGACTAAGAAATTTATTTATTACATGAGCTTTCATGGGAGAAAACCCCACTCCATCAGACGCTTTGAAGATGGGGGAATTTACGTAGTGGAAGGAAATAAATGCAGGGAAGTATAAGTAATAGGATCAGGTCACACTGTAAGAAATCTGACATCAGAAATCACAACATTCTAAAACCGGTGGGTCAGCATTTCAATCTTCCTGATCACTCCATTGACGATTTACTAGTTGCTGTGCTCAGGCAAATCAATAACAGCTCAAGGCTTCAAAGAGAAGTGGCAGAGCTCAACTTTATTTGCAAATTTGACTGTGCTGCTTTGGGGCTAAATAGGGACTTTTGAATCTTATTTCTCATTACACCAGATGATTTGACCGCATTTTCCTCTATATGCTGTTCCCCAGTGTTTGAATCTTTACAACTGCTTTGATTTGCTGTTACATGTGACCTATTCCCATGACTTACACTTCCCTGCATTTATTTCCCCCCATTTTGTAAGTTCCCACATGTTCAAAGCATCTGAGGAAGTGGGATTTTTCTCCCACAAAAGCTCATGCAATAAATAAATTTGTTAGTCTTTAAATGCCACAGGATTCCTTGTTTATTTATTTCATGGCATCATTGTTTATAAAAACTGCCATGGTGGGTTCAGCCCAAACAGACCCTCTATAGGGAGCGACAACATGGCAGGTCCATTTAAACAAATAACCCCAATGCACACATGATCATCTTGTGGAGCTTTATTTAAATCTTAAATTCATCATCCACAGAGCACACAGATGAGAGTTTTCAGTCAAACTGAAGAGTTCAGCTGCGAGCCTGGCTCAAGGCAAGGAGCTTGTATTTCATATTATTTGTGAGGCACCATGTACGTTTAGAGTATTCTTTAAATAGACAATCTGAACACTTGGATTGTGGCTTTTAAAGATGAATGGCCATGGAAATATTAGGAATCCATCCTGGATGCTCACTGCTGGTGTTACCAAAATACCTAAATGAGCTATAGGATCCTACAATATGAGCATGTAGATTCAGTAGGAACCACACTGCCACAAAATGGCCTCTCCCCCTCCCTGGCTGGTAACTCTGGCCTGGGTGTTTAAAGTGCCCCTGCCACTCGAAATACTCTGGCTCCAAACAGAACAGAAGAAAATTTTACATCAGCATTCTTGTCACAAAATGGAGTCAAAGGAGGAGGCTCTAGTCTGTTGTACAGATTGACAAAGCTTTAAGAAAGCACAGTCATGTTCTCTCCTCCTCAGCGTTCCTCAGGAAGGAAAAAATATTGTGTGGGATGAAGAGGTTATCCCAGTGCTGGTCAGCCTGCTGGAAGATTCAGATCCTGAGGTCCGAGCCAATGCAGCAGGAGCACTGATGAATGCCACTATTACAACCCAAGGTGAGAGAGGCTGCTCCTATCAGGGATACTTCATGCAAAGCACAGCAGCAACACCATGCCATTTCAGCAGCTGCCAGGTTTTACGTCCTAGCTTTCTAAGATCAATTTTAAAACTCTAGGTTCAGGTAATATGAAAGTTCTTGTAGAAACTAGCAAAAACATGACCTTCCATTAGGTTGTCCCTTAGCTACTTTCTTCACCCATAGTGTCTAGATACTGCAGCATAGTTGGCTCAGAGGAATGTACCGCAGCCCTATCTGAGCTAGGAGGGGGAACTGTGCCTGGGAAGATTCAAGGTCAAGCAATGCTTGTTGCATCACCCTCCCACAAAGGTGTTACTAGGGAGGGGAGGAATCCCAAAACCTTGGACTGCCTTGGGGATGCTTTGAACCTGCAGTCCTTAGCGGAGAGTTGGAGTGCTCAAGCTTTCCATTACTTTCTTGTAGGTTTCCATGTGTTCATAAAGGTAGCATTTTTTCACTAACAACCAGGAGGAATGGGAATTGGAGAAGTTCTCAAAGTCAGATGCATGACTTTGAAAACACTAACGTGTAACTTTTCAGTGTGCTCACTGGGTAATTGGACATAAGAATCCTTAATAACAGTAATTGTTCCAGTCCTCCTCTGCATACCACTGCAAATGCCCTGCTTGCTTTGGAAGATGACACAGGAGTGGATCTATTTACTTATGGTGTCTTAGAAAAGAAAGTAGGGCGCTCCCAAGGGCATCTTCCCTGAGAAATTTTATCTTATTTGGTGTCTCTTGATATCTAAATGATTCACTTCAAAGTAAAATAAATAAAATGTGGCAGGTGGAGGGAGTTAAATTACAGGGGCTGGATCACTCTCTTTAGAATAAAAAATGGAGGTTTATCGTGGTTTCTAATAAAGATGAGCCTGATCCAAACACATCACTGTTAGCATTACCAACTGCGAAGTATTCATAATATAAAGCCAGATCTGGAGCCAAAAGCTACATCTTGGATTCCTCTATAGTGTTTGATTATGATTGTTTATTAGGTTCAGCCTTCTTAAGTGGTTATTTCATTATAGTCAATAACAAGATTTAAGCCCAGTTATTTACAGAGGATTTAAGATTTAAGTCCAGTTATATAAGGAGGATCCTGGGAATTACAGGCCAATGAAGCCTCGCCTCACTCTCAGGAAAAGTCATGGAGCAGGTTCTCAGGTAATCCATTTTGAGGCACTTGAAAGAGAGGCAGGTGATCAGGAACAGTCGGCATGGTCTCCCACAACATTCTTATCAGCAGGTTAAAGTAGTACGGATTGGATGAATGGACTATACGATGGATCAAACGCTAGATCATCAGGCTCAATGGGCAGTGATCAGTGGCTCAATGTTTACTTGTCAGCCAGTAACAAGAGGCACACCTGTAGGACTGGTGCTGGGGCCAGTTATGTTCGACCTCTTCATTAATAATCTGGAGGATGGGGTAGATGGCACCCTCAGGAAGTTTGCAGGGGTAAGATACAGAGTGACCTAGATAAATTGGCTGATTGGCCCAAAAGAAATCTGGCAAGGTTCAAAAGGACAAGTACAGAGTCCTTCACCCGGGATGAAAGAACCTCATGTACTAGAGACTGGGGACCGACTGGCCAGGTAGCAGTCCTGCAGAATAGGACCTGGGGGCTACAGTAGACAAGAAACTGGATACGAGTCAGAGTCCCCTTATTGCCAAGAAACCTAGCAGCATATCAGACTGCATTAACAAGAGCACTGCCAACAGACTGAGGGGAAGTGGTCATTGCCCTCTATTTGCCACTGGTAAGGCCACATTTAGAGTACTGGGTCTGGTCTTGGGCCCCCACTACAGAAAGGATGTGAACAGATTGAGGAGAATTGAGTGGAAGGCAACAAATCTGATGAGGGGAATGGAGCACATGACTTATGAGGAGAAGCTGAGGGAACTAGGCTTGTTTAGTCTGCAGAAGAGAAGAGGGAAGGGGGATTTGAGAGCGGCCTTCAGCTACCTGAAGGGGGACGGGGTTCCAAAAAGATTGGAACTGTGGTGGCACATGATAGAACAAGGAGCTATGGTCTCAGGTTGCATGGGGGCGGGGTGGATCTAGACTGGATATCAGGAAAAACTCTCCATCTTTCGGGGATTTTAAGGTACAATTGACACAGTTCCAGCTGGGATTTAGTTGGAGATGACCTCCTGAAGTCCCTCCAAACCTAATTGCCTATGATTCTATGATTTCTTGTTCAGGGAAATATGCCGCCCTCAGTGCAGATGCCATTCCACCTTTACTGAAGCTTGTCGATGATGAAACTAGCAAAGTGCGCCTTAATGCAATCAAAGCCCTGACCATGCTGTCTGAGGCACCTGAGGGTCGCAAGACATTACTGAACCATGTGGATCTGTTTCGTAAGCAGTTGAATGATGCCAGTGAAGCTGTAAGCAGAGCAGCAAAAATTGCTATCCAGGTCATCGAGTGGAAACCTTAAACTCAGGCACCATGAAGCAATAAAATAGCAGTAAGCCTCTGCACTTTGTGTAATGTCTCAGATATTCTGTATTAGGTTCACACACGCTCTAGTGTATGAAGAGTTTTATTTCACCTACAACTGAGCATCCGTGTTTATGATCTATAGGGAGCAGTGTGGTCTTAGGCCTGCACAATGGAACTGGGAGTCTCTGAAATGTTTACTTTATTACTCTGTTCAACTATTTTGATCTGTGATCAGTGAAGATATTATAGCTGCAGGGTTACATCCCTTCCTGTGTCTTCTATATCCCACAAAGCGCCAAGCTGAAAAGCAGGAGATGCTGCCATCCCTCATACTGGGCATGAGCAATCCAGCACTTTCAAACCTTCTCAGGGGTTAATTTTCCCCCGGAGCTCAGTAGCATTTTGTAAAGGAGTCCAATCTCCAACGCATTAGGAGCCAAAATCTGGCCCCAAATCTGAATGTTTGTAGACACGCTATTTCCAGATGATCTGTTGCCTTCAGTTGATACGTTACTGCTAATGTATTATTTTGTGTTAAACAGAATGGCTATGTCCACACGTACAGCGTTATTTCTAAATAAGTTATTTCAAAATGAGTTATTTCAAAATAAAGTCTTTATTTCAAAATAAGTTAATTCAAATTAAGGGAAAAGCTCAAAGTGAAATATCATGTCCAAACACAGGACTTGCTATTTTGCTTTAGGAGAGGGGCACCATGGGAGGTGTGGCAACATGGCCCCCTCCCAGGGCCATGTCCCCACCCAATATAAGCTAAAAGGAAGGCACCCTGGGAAGGAGAAGGGCAAAAGTGTTATTTCAAAATAATGGTTATTTCGAAATAACAAGTCCAAACGGCGTTATTTCAAAATAACAGCCATTTCGGCTTAAAGTAGGTTTAATCTATTTCGAAATGACGGCTCTTATTTCGAAATGACGGAGCCCGTCATTTTGAAATAAGACTACGTTGTGTGGACCAAATCTCTTTTATTTTGCAATAACCGGTGTTATTTCAAAATAAAAGAGACGTGTGGACATACCCAATGAAAGCTCCAAAGATGCAGCTTTCTTCCCCTGTTGTTCTGGAACAGTTCCTGCTGAAAGGCCACGGATCAAACAGCTTCACGTTCATGTTAGATCACCTGCAGAACATTAAGAGAAAGATCTGTGCAGCCTAGAAATCTCCACTGAAAAGTTCTTTGAGTGGTAGTCAATGTGACTATTCACTGGGAGGGCGGGCGGCGGTGCCCACACTGTGCACCCAGAATTCTTCAGATTCCTCTGGAGGAGGCCCAGGATTCAAACCATAAGCTCCTAAACATATTTCAGGCTATAGCGTTTTCTAAAATGGCACTCCTGATTAACGAGGCTATCATGGAGCCTCCCAGACTATTCTGACATACACCTGTGTCCTGAGCCCCTGACCTGGTTCTTGGGCTCAGCTGGATGCTTTGTGCTTCCCTTGCAAGTTACGCATTGGTGCTATTACATCTGCCCCTTTAAAATGCATGTGTTGTTTCAGTCACAATGAGCTTTTCGTTATATTGGCCATCTATAGTTGTGTTCATATATTTAATGAAAACTAGTTTAAACATGCCAAGGTCCCGAAACAGTATGGCAGTGGCCATCTGGATCATACATTGCTTTATCAGGCTCTGTTTCCTGCAAGACACTGCGTGAGAGTATAGATGAAACAGCTTTGGGGCAGTGAAGCTTCCTGCAGGATGCTGCAAGGAGTGTGAGTTACGCAGACAAGCATCTGCAGTAGTACTAATGGGCATCCTGTGTAACAGTGAAAGTATTAAGCATCACATCTGTGTGAAGAATGCTACAGGAGAATGTCTGCAAGTGTGGAAATAATTCTGATTATCGCAGCACAATGCAGTTACCCATTCTAATCTCTCTAGGACATTGTATTTCTTGAGCCCCTAATCATCTGGGTTTCTAAGTGCTTGGTCCCTTGTGTATAAAGTATGGCAGAAGAGCAGTGTGTTGCATTGCACTACCTTGGCGCAGGGCAGCAAACTGTGGAATACCCCAGGAGACAAAGGAACAACAGACAGATTTACGTGCAGTATCAGAGAATTGCCCCAATGCCATTGCAGTATTCCTGCCCCTCAGGAGCCTGAAACTCTAGACAATGTTTAATTATGCAGTGTAAATTCCTAGTGTGTCATACTGCTCCTCCACAATTTCATGGTGATCCCTGCATCTGCCTGCTAAAATCAGATCCTCAAGCTCACCTCAATATCTGAGAGTCCCCTCCAGGGTCATAGCTCCTGTTCAATCTCATGAAGAACCCTGAGACACTCAGGACAAGAACAAACTAAATGGGTTAGATGGTCTTAACCAGGATTTGCTGTGTTCCTCAGAAAACTATTATAATGCAACCTTTTTACCATACAGCATAAAATGATCTCATTTCTTATAAGGAACTAAGAGAGAAGGGAGAACTATAGCTTTGCATGAATTCAACTGCATGGCTTCCCATGTGCTGTGGATTCACAACCAGCATTGTGTTGCCAAGAACCTCCATCCATTTTAAGGATTACTGCCTAGTATGTGCAATTTTAGTGTATTCCTAACTCTTCCTGTTAAAATGGTGATTATGAAATGAAAGGATAGATTGTAATTTAGAAAGATTGCACTGGGGAATCAAGCCAAACAAGAATGAATATTCTATATATATAAAGAAGACTTCACACAAAGAGAAGTAGAGGAAAAAAGGAAATATCTGTATTGACAGAAGGCCTAAAGTAAATTTTGAAACGCAAGTCTATAGTTTACAGAAACTATAGAGGAATGAAATTTAGAAGACATTTTCCTGAAACAATTGTTTCTGAAACATTAGATTGAAATTTTACCTGTAAGGCTCTCAGTGCTTCTATTCTTCAGCTCTTAGCTATGTTTAAATTAAGAATTTAAGAATTAGTCGTTTTAATTAATACAAATCTATATTTCTTATACATTTCTCTGACTCTTACAAATTTAAGGTTTCGTCTCTGAAGAATGCAGTGCAAGTCAAAAGAGGAAAACAAGAGCTAGGTCATCATAGCAACACTACTTTATAAGAGCAAAATATTCATAGCAGAATACAGCTGTGCCCAGTAACTTTTTTTTAATTTCTTTATTAGTAAATGTCAACAATGTGCTCAGCACTAAAGGCAGGAATTCTTTAGCAGGTTATTTGAATGTGTAAATATTCAGTTCAGTTGTAATCTTTTTGGGTATCTCCAATGAGATGATGACAATGACATTACTTACCTATTTCCAAATGGACAGTCAGAAGTACTGATCAATTTTCTCTGCATAGATTCCTCCTCTTCCTTGCTCAGTTTTGGACTGCTACTCTGATTAAAAACACAGAATCAGTTGCATCTTGAAGTATCCCTGCTGTTTGTCAGATACATCTGCGTTAAATTAATACGAGAGCACAATGGAGGAACATGAAAAGCCATACAATGTGGTACATGTGTAGAACCCAAAGACTATCAATCAAGGACTTGATCCAGTTTTCACTGTAGTCAACGGAAAGACTCCTACTGAATTCCCTGGGTGTTGGATTGAGTCCCAAAACAGTATCTTACAGTTACCTAGTATTCTGAAGCATCTTTATAACACATTTAAATTTGAGTTAACAGCCCCTACTTTGTGATTTTGACACTTACATAATAGACGTCAGGGGACTGGTGGCATAACAGCTGCATCAGTAAAATGTGCCTAATTGATGGTAGGTACCATACGTTCACTGACTGATTTACAGACCACTGAATAGCCCCCACATTGTTACTGTAAGCCTTAGATCCCCTTCTCCTTTTTGGTTGATGCCAGCGTTTTTCAAATTGACTATACTGAGTGATGTAACTGCAAAAGACTTAGTCACTCACAAATGCTAAAAGATTCCTTTGAATTGCCTCATGCATATTATAAATACTTAAATTAACATGTCAGGAGCTGGCATCTTCATACCCTGTAATTAAGCCTAGTGTTTCTAAAGAAATGTGTTGGATACAGCAAGTCCTTGTTTTTAGCACTGTGTTTCTATGCTCCCGGAACAGTGTTGTTCTACATTGTGACATCAGCATGTAGACAAACTCGTACATCGATAACAATCTGTTTGTCCCTTTAGCTTGAAGCCAACAGCGATTGAGGCCCAGCTACAATTAATATGGTCATGGGTCAATAATGGGATGCATTTACTTACACTTGCCGAGATCACGTTTTCAGCTTAACCAGCAGTCACTGTCAGCTAATAATGCTTTTCTGATTATACGAATGACAGATGAAACAGTGGGGGAGGGTAACCGTGCTCACTGGAAGTGAAATTCACCCCTGTACACAGATCTTGTGCTGGCTCTCACCTGAAGGCAGAAAGGTTTATATTGTTTTTCTCCCTCCTAATTTCTGGAAGGATAAGGACTGTGCCCCCTGAATGTGTCATCTCACTCTCGTGCCTCTTGCATGCTAGTGTCAGTGTTCCCAGTCAAGGTTAAAATCCATTGATCTATGGGCAGGAATTGAAAGCCATTAACGAACAATGTAAGTTGTAGAAGCTCTGGGAATTGGCAGCTTTTAACTCTATTTTTTGATGCTCCAAAGGAAAATTTTCCTTCAGTCTGTGTGTGTAAAGATTTATAGGTTCAGCCTGTCATATGGGGGAGACATCAGTTGGCATTTTCTCTAAGGATAGCATAAAACCTGGGTGAGGATCATTGTTTTCGGTTCACTATGGGTTAGTATAGTATCTGTAAAAAGGAGAATGTGTTTGCTGCACTCAAATGCAAAACCAATATACTAAGAATCTGAGCCTTCTCCCTCCATTGCCTTTTCTAGACACCAAATTTTTCTATAGATCCCATGGTTTGCAATTGTGAATATCAGCTCACAGTTACTTGAGCTCCAGCCTTTTAATACAAGATGAAGGACAAGTTGTGAGGGAGCTGAGTCAGTCCAAGCATTATTCTCTGTTGAGAATGGAGTAAGCATCCTGCCTGGGTGAGTTCACATTTACTCCAGTCTGAGATTCCTCCAGGAAGAATCGTTCCAGGGAACAGCTTGAAGCATGCTGGCTGTGGGACATTCACAGCTACTCCAGCCTGAGTCTCTCACACTAAGGAGTGGGGTGGGAGTGGTCACTTCTGGGAAGACTCGTGTGCTCTATCCTAGTCTCTCCCAGCAAGGATCACTGTCAGGAAGTAAAAAATCTCTTGCACCGAAGCCACCGGAGAGAATACGGTAGGTGTACCAAGGATTTTTCTACCCCAGAAGTTCTGCACAGGAATTGGTCCTCTGAATACATTTCACTGAGTAATAGCATGAAGCCAAGTTGAACACTGTGCTTGGCTGTTTATATTCATTATAATTCCCAGTGATCTGTTGTCACATCTGTGTTAGTAATACAGTATTTTAAGTTAAGCAGAATGAGAGCTCTATAAATTCGGGTCCCTGCTGCTCTAGTTAGCTTCTATTACAGTTGTTTGTGTCACATGCAGAACACAAAGGAAAAAACAGCTGGGCAGCCTACACAGCACTAGAAAAAGCCTCCTTCGCTTGTCAGCAGCCTCCCTGGTTTACTCTGTCATCCCACTAGCTACTCATATCCTTACTGGCCCTCTTAATCTTTTCCCCCTCCCTCACCAGTAGTACAATTAAACAAATACAGAGTTCATCAAAGAAAATCAGCAGTGTTCCAATACACTGGTTATTCAGCACCTAACACTGAGATACGCCATAGACACACATTAGCTCAACACAATCCATTGCATGCATGTGTGTACACCTCCAGTCAGTTTTTAATATGGGGAAGTGTTGCTAGCAGACCAGTTTGGAATGAATTTTCAGTCAGGCTGGGAGATACATAAATGCTTTATTAAACCCAGATGTGCTACATCTACTATATTCCCTTTGTGGTATGAGTGTACTATAATCTCTGTAGTCTTGGTAGCTTACCGGTATGTCACAGGAGTAGGCCTTGGGAGACTTCTAACTAAGCCCCAGACTTCCCAAGTGATTTTGCTTTTTTGTGCATGTTTCCTCATCTGTATAATGGGGATCATATAATATTCCCCTAGTTCATAGCACATTCTCAAGCATATTCATCGATGTTTGGGAAGTGCTAAAATACAAGGAATACAGGAAGTAAAATGAGAGTTGTGTTGAAATGAAGGTGAACAACACCTCACAGGATTTGGCTCTAGGTTAGTAATGCTTTTAATGAAAGATCAGATTTGCCTGGCAGCATTTGTTCTTTATAAATCAATATTGCTTATGGTTCAGAGTGCTGTTAACCTAGATATTTACAGATTTTTCTCGGCATAGTTCTTCCTTTTTACCACTAGAAATTAATGTAGATTTGCAGAATTATTTTATGTGAGATCTACATATGAAAACATGAAAGGCTGTGCTGAGCTGTCCAAAAAGTCTCTTGATATTTGATTTTATTGTGTCATGAGGATGCCCTGAAGCAACTTTAGTGACCTCAGTTAGTTCAGATTTACAATTATGTGAGACCAGAATCTGCCACCCCCAACACTACAGGAATGGAGATGTTCAACCCTTGTGCACATTAATTCTTACCTTTGTCTACTGATGTGATGCATGATAGTAGACTACTAGAAAGTGGACAGAAGCTACCAACTTGATTAATAAAACCCAAGAAACTGACACAAGATAGTGGCACTTACCAACTGATAGCACTGAACTGGTGACCTAGAGTTGAAAGGCTCCACCGCCCATCACCAACCCACTGAGGCACACAGCACTACAATTTCACAGGCAGCTTTTAGTGGAAATCCTACAAGGCACAACAAATTGCCCTAAAGAGCAGTCAGTTTTGTTTAAGTTGTGAACCTTGGGCTCTACCAGCTCTAGTCATTAAACTTAAGCCAACTTCAGTCACTTCACATGCGTTTCAAACTTTTGTCTTGGCAGTTCTCAGTTTCTATTTCCAAATCTCTTCACTACTCAGGCTGAGTGGAGAAACAAAGTGAACAAGCAGGATAGACCCCAACTATCAAGAGTGTCCAAGAAAGGGATCACGCTACAGTCTGCTCAGCTTGACTGAGGGGGTTTATTTTTTGCCTTTATCCAAATAGCCTCAGCTCTGTGTTTTCAGGTTAGTTACAAATTGTAGTTAGGAGAGAGCTGCATCATTCACAAGAAGGGCTTATTCTCCAGTGTTTCATCTACTCCAGGAACCCCGAGCCACCACAAGAACCGCTGTCAGTGCCTAGACATGGGCATCTGACTCCCAGATGTGCATGTGGGCAGGACTGAAGAGATTTGATTTCAGCATTTGACCAGAGAGAGAGATTTAATTTTTTTTTAAACATTTTCCATTGTGTAACACAAGGAACTCTTGACTTGGGGACAGCAGACTCATGAGAAAAACTTTAATACATACAAGCCCTCATAGTTAGTGAATTATTATAAATTTCTTATCACTATACTGTGGTGATGACTTGAGATGCTCCCTACTGGTGTATTCATTACAAGAAGACAGGTTGTGTGAGAACTTAGATTATACAGACTTGATCTGGTGCTATGCAGTACATGTCAGGATACTGCAGGGAACAGAATTACACTGAAGATCATGTGGCAGCTTCAAGAGGACAGTACATCTTGTTATGCTGTCATCTGAAGCAGCAACAGGCTGTCATCTGAAGCAGCAACAAGACAGAGGGTGATGAAAGTTAATGGGATTTTCAGCTATGGGAAGACTGCATTGGCTTGCTTATTGCAGCATAGTTCATGCTGTAAAGTACTGCAGGTAGACAAGATGCATGGTACACTCAATCGCATCAGGACACAGAGACCCCAGAGCACTTAGGGGGCCTGCGGCAGATTTGATGTGAGGGGCCCACTCACCGTTCCATACACACAACTCGTACATTTATATACAGCAGCAGATTGCAGGTGAGCTTGGATGGCAGCCACTCAGCTGCACCTGCCACCAGGACATTTATATTTTGTTCCCTGCAAGTCCTCTGTTACTAGGCCACCACCATTCAGAATGGGCATCAACAACAATTAAAAATATGCATCCTGCCAGGTAGGGGTCTGGGGCAAGTTGCCCAGGTGGCCCTGCTGGGACAGCACAGGAAGCTGTTGTACATAACAAGGCAACGAAGGATTGTGATGCAGATTAGTTGTGCCAACTGGGAATTTTCCAAGTGCTGTCTCTGTATCCATGGCACCTTGGGAAGATGAATCAGAGGGAAAGAACGTCTATCTATTTTCACTTTTCAACTGGACTTGGACATCATCTCACCATAACTTCACATGGCTCTTTGAAACCCAAATTAGAGACATTCCTTATTGCTGTCTTACTCAGGTCTTACGTTCAATAGGAATTGTTTAGATGGCATCAGAACAGTGACTGTGTTCCATAGGGAAACTATTGTGCGACAGTTTTACTCATAGGGTGAATTAAATTTCTTAGCGAAACTGTCAGAGAAGAAAGATTCATAATTTTGCAGAAAAATACTGTAATGTCTTCATGTATTTGGGAGTAAGACACAAGGGGAGTGTTGTGATGTTTAGAATATTCACTCATGATGAAGGATTACCAGGTGGTAAAGCCATTCGCTAAGAAGGGGAATTAAGAGTACACTACACCTTCCTTATAAAATGGAGGTTTATAGTAAACGTAAATGGAGGTTGAGTCAGATATATCCTGCTGTGGAATCAAAATCAACAAGAGTATTTTTTTTTTATTTTTTTTTTTTACAAGTAAAGCTTTCACATTCAAACATAGATTCATACTAAATTAAATGCGCAGTGTGTGCTGGAACTTTTAAAGCTAATCTTGAAGAGTCAGGCATAAACAAGTTACATTAGACCTGACCAGACTTGCTTTGCCTAATTACAAACCCACTCAAACAGCACAAATACAAAAGTTAAATTCAGGTGCTACTGGGGTTTATATTCCATTTAGGAGAAAGAGTGAATAAAGAGTAATTAGAAAGGAAAAAGTCCACTGAAAAAAACAGCATCATATATGGAACTGAGTCGAAAGAGACAAAAATTATCTCAAAAAAAACCCAGATAGAGTATTAAAGGAATACATCGATAAAATACCATCCATACGGAACTCACTTAAGGCAGCTTATATTTTGAAGGGATTCATTTACCCTGAATCTATAGTGTACCTCTCCATATAGCTGAACTGAAGAAAGAAAAAAAAAAGGGGGATCATCTTAGGGAAAGAAAGGAAAAGGGGGCAAAGAAATCAAACAAGTGCCACCAACTTCTAAAAATAACAATGAATATTTTAAGTTAATCCATACAATCTCATCTTACAAGTCTGAAAAGAGTATTTACTGTAGCATTGTTTATATTTTGAAGAACACAGGGCAAAGCCAAAAGGAACTACATTTAGACCTTTATATAAACTCTGGAGATAAGGTTGGATTTATGCAAAGAAGGCATGACAGAAGACAGCCACAGCCAAAAGAATGATACCATTGATGTTCACAATGTTTCTCCAGAATGGCACCTCAGTAATGTCAGTCAGTTTCTTCTTCCTTTCTTCCTGTTCCTCTTTGCTGAGTTTGGGCCCTTTTTTCTGATTGAAGCCACAGAACCAATTGTAGGCCTTCTTCAAGAATTCTTGTTCTTCATCTCCTTGTTCTGTGATAGAAAGAATAGCATAACGGTGAAGAAATGTTGTGTGCATGGATTTATAAGACTGGCATTAAAACAAGGTCTCAATAACACAAAACATTCTTTAGTGACTCTTATAATTGAAATAATAGCCCCAAATTTATGGTCTTAATGATTCAAAAGCATTTTAGGATGAATATTGCAATTCCACAGCAAACTGTGAGGAGAGTGATTTATGACCATCAAATAGCATCACAGTTAGATCTTTTCTACCCAACAAGCCCCTGTGCTTTCCATTTCACTAAGCAATGGTCATTTACTGTAACTGGGCTCTTCAAGAGCTGCTGCATGGGTGTATACACACCCAACACACCAAAACCAGAGAAATATGCCTATCAGTACCTAGACAGGGTGGTGCTCACACTTCCGGGCCACAGCTCCTCCCCTGGTTACATAAGGCAGTGCCATCCCAATCCTCCTGGGGTGCTCTGCACCAAATGCCTGGAAATGAGGCTCCTGAGGCAGAGAGGACAGAAGGTGGGCTGTGGAATACACGTCTGCACCACATCTCAAAGAACCTGTTACAGTAATAATCATTTCTTCTTCAAGTAGATGCAGCTGTCTATTCCACTTTGGTGACTCACAAGCAGTACTGCCTCCAGGAGGTGGAGCTCAGAATCTGCCTAAACAAGGACTACAGGACTGTTCTACCAAAGCCTGCATCCACCTTGGAAGATGCCATTATGGCATAATGGTTGATAGTTATATGCACTGACAACCACACAACAGCCCTGCAAATGGCCAATATGGAAATGCCATGGAGCAGTGGTTCCCAAGCTTTTTGAGTAGGAGGACCCATGTTTAAAGTCAAAAAATTTCATGAACCCCCAAATGATAATAATTGTTATCAGGGACTGACTGCAGGCAGTGGTGCTGCAGAAGGGCAGTGAACAACTGCCTGCTCTCAAGGGGTGGGGACGTGTCCAGGGTGAGGCTGCTCACAGCAGGCAAATACAATTCATTTAGAATTGTGGAGCCCTTTCTAACACGAATTGCTGGCCAGCAGTGGCTGAGGCCAGATATATTCACAGACCCCTTGCAGTAACTCTGCAGACCCCAGGTTGGGAACCACTGCCATGGAGGAATGCCATGGATCTTGTTTGTGCGCCCTTGCAGAATGAGCTCACACCTGCTGCGGGGGCATAGCCAAAACTATTTCATATGCAGCAAGATGTTATCACTTAGAGATCACCCATGAAGAGACCACTTGACTTTTCATGAGATCTGCACATGACACAAACAAATGAGCCAAAGGATGCAGCAGTTTAGTCCTGTCCAGACAGAAGACTAGACATCACCTAACGCCAAAGGTACGGAGACATAGCTTCTCCTGAGAGGAGTGTGGGTTGGGAAAGAACCCAGGTAAATATACTGCCTGGGTAAAACGAAACCAAGAAACCACTTCACAACTGCATCCAAAATTTTGTGAAAAGTCACTGGGTCTTTGGAGAATTGTGTATAAGGAGCAACTTACTCTCCTTGTGCATGTTATCACTATCAGGAATGTAGTTTTCTGACATAAAAGTGAAAAGAGACAGGATGCCTGTAACTAGAGTGTAGGACCTATTAAGGTCACAAAAAATTGAGTTAAGGTCCCACAGAGGAACTGGGGATGTAGACAAAGGAGCCTTTTTCTAGAACTCTGGATACATAGCACTGGAGAAGCCTGAGCTCCCCTGAACTGGGGGATGAAATGTTGATGTCAGTGCCACGTGCACTTTCCACGTACTAAATGCAAGCTCTAACACCTGAAGGTGCAGCAGGTATTCCAAAATGTCCAGAAGAGAGGCCAGTGTTCTTTGATTCCACAGGCTAGTGACCACATCAAAAATCACCTCCATTTCCTGCAAATGGCCAATATGCAAATGCCATGAAGCAGTGGTTCCCAACCTTTGAGTATGAGGTCTCCTGGTGCAGGGCTTTCTATGGTGAGGACTTGTTGGACAGCTGCCACACACTGCTTTTCTTCTTCATTCTGCCATGAAGAGCCACACCAGGAGATGCATGGAGCTGAGCACAGAATGCGTGGTGCAGCCTTGGTTCTGAGTGATTAAGTTGTGTGAGGGAGGAAGTGGTGGGGAAGGCTTGAAGAGAGTGTGAGAAGGTTAGGGAATCACACCAGCACTGTTTCAGTCACACCAAAAATAAAATAGTGATAGACAGCATGCTGATGCCAGATGTAGTTTCAGTCTAGAAGTGAGCAATGATATTGGAATATCTTATGGTACCAATGTTGAGGGCAGTGAAAGCCATCCCAGAAGCATCTGCAGAACTAAATCAAGTCATGCTGATGAGTTTTTCAGTACTAAGGTCCCCTGTACTGGTCCCCATACTGGCTCAGCTTCCACAACCTGTGGAAGGGCAATGTCAGGATGCAGTGTCGACAGATCCAAGAGATCAATGGCTCACTCAGTGAATGGAGCAATAAATGATGCATCCCTTTGCAAAGGGGCAGCAGCTGGGCCAGAAAAGTAAAGGAGGCCTGTAGCTGCCTGATACATGGCCAATGTGGAAACAGACAATACCAGCGTCTCCCTCAGTGGTGCCAAACTAAATAGGTACCCAAAAGTCAGAACCAGAGTCAGCACTTCAGAGTTCCTGACTTTTCTACTCAGTATCAAGGACAGCCAAGAGACACCTGCACTATTCTGTATGCTGGCCTCACCTGTGTGCTTGTCCATTCTTTTCCTGTGGGAGGTGGAAGTCACCCCAAGACTGGAGTGGTCTCAGTTGGTCTTATGTGACCTTTTCCTCGGAGATGCACACGCTGGAACATGATGTGGCAGCATCTCGGAACCCAAGGACAATCTCTGACCTACTGAGGATTTGGTACAGAAGCAGGCCATGAGACTTGTGGAAGCAGATGCTGCTTCCGGTGAAGGACCTGAGCCACTTAAGTCCATTTCTTAAATGATCTGGAGCTTGCACAATCTTCTTAGACAAGAGCCTCACTGAGAAAGCAAGCACCACGCACAGGGGGCGGGGGGACCTTCCACACATGGAGGACAAAGTTTAAAACTCCACTGAAGGAAACAAACGTCTACAATACTACTCTAATGAACACTAAGAGTGCTATTAACTACCACACAACAAGAGAAAAAAACTAAACTAGATAAGAGATTGTGAGGTTAAAACTGCACAGAGCTCAGATTCCAACCACAGGTGGTAAGAAGGACCTAAAAGAGAGGTCAAGGCGGGGGAGAGGCCACGGCCATGATCACAAGCATTGCTCCTCTCTAGGCACTGCTAGGCAACTTTCTCTGGTTCCAGTGCACTGGGCAAGCACATATCTAAGGAACAAAGATGGGGACCTGAAATACAGTGATGGCTTCCACAAATCTTAACAGAATTTTATTCACAAATCACCTGCTTCATCATCTTTGCTCTCGAGTTCCTCAATCCTTTCATCTGCATCCAGGTCGACACGGTGCTCCTTGCTGTTCCGCAGAGTCCAGCACAAGCCATGGAGCTGACGTTAAAAAATTAGTTTACAAAACCACAGCCTACAAATGCTAAAACCAACATACTGAGATTGGTGTAGAATTTGGGGGGTCATGAATGTTTGCTAAGTAATATTCACAGACTATTTCTGTTTCCCTTCCTTAACAATTCATTCATGAAATCTTTGCTTCACCACACAAAATGCATAACGTACTGTTTGTGACTCCTAGCAGTCAAGTTCCTATGTTATTCTGCATTTTTACACTAGATAATGTATTCAAGGATCTTCTCATTATATAGTAATCTCCAGGATATTATTTTTGTAGCAGAGAGTGCTGCATTTCCAGAGATATCTTGACCAAAGAACGATTTGTGGAAGATGTAAAACTTCTCTCTGAATCCAGTTAGTTTGGAGGGCCCTGCATATTCCGAATTCTAAGGTAGAATATATTAGTTAATACTTTTTAAGTGTAAATTAAAGTGATGGGTTTCATCGTGCTCCAGCATCAACGATACTCACATGTACATCAGGAATGGGCTTAGTTATCAACGAGACGCTCAGGACAATGATGCTGGAGATCCCAAAAAGGATGATAGCAAAGTAAAGGTAATGAACTCCACAGATGATCTTTGGACAACTGCCGGGGTTTACACAGCTGCCAGTACCATAGGCAAACTCTGCAATCATTCGAATCAGCCCAACTACCAGCCCAATGAACAAGCCCCAGAAGGCACCCTGCAAAGAAAGTGACAGCCAGAATTACCAGAAAGAGCTGTTAGGGATATGGAATTACATCACCTCCTTTAATCTCTTAACATCTGCAGTATGTACTGTTGCCAGTGGACAAGTAGGCTATGTCCACACATACATCATTATTTTGAAATAACCCATTTCGAGATGAGTTATTTTGAAATAAAGTCCTTATTTTGAAATAAGTTAATTTGAATTAACAGTTTGTTAATTTGAATTAAGGGAAAGCCTGCTTTTGAAATAGCCCTGGTTTCAAAATGGTTATTTTGAAACAAGGCCGTTCGGACATGTTGTTTCAAAACAGTTGTTTCGAAACAATGGCGTTGTTTTGAAACAACGTGTCCGAACACCGTCGTTTCAAAACAACCATTTCGAAACAACGGCTATTTCAATTAGATGTGAGGTTTAACGGTTTCGAAATAACAGCCATTATTTCAAAACAATGGGTCCAGTTGTTTTGAAATAACAGTGCGTTGTATGGACATGCCGCTTCTTGTTTCGAAACAACAGAGGTTGTTTCGAAATAAGAAGCCTGTGTGGACATACCCGTAAGCAACCTAGAGCAACAAATAGTTAAGACCCGAGAGAACATGAGAGTTTTTATTGGCCAGAACAAAATCAATTATCAAAATGTACTAGGCTATGCCAACAGAAGAATCTCCAAAATGGCCACATGGCTTTCCTTGGTTTTAAAATGTATGTCTTTTCTTTTCTGTATAAAACTGCATCTTATACCTTGGAATCCCTACTCCCTGCACTGCAAATACACAGGTTTGTGACTGTAGGGTGGTTTGGCAGTGTTAGCCTGCTTTTATTATTGAAGGTTTGCTCCTGAGTGCTGAGTTATTGGCAAGGGTCTTCAAAAGGAACAGCATCCAAAAAGTATTTGTTTTTAAAAGAAATTCTCTCTAAAAAACTGCATGGAATTTGCACTTGGAATTAAAAGTGAAAATTATTCTTTGAGCAGTTGCAGAGGTGTAGTGCATTCAGCTCTGTGGCTGAACTGGAAATATAACCCACATCTTATGAGGTCCAGTCCAACAACTTAAGCACAGAATTTCTCCTTGCTGTTGAAGAATGCAGAATTCACAGAAAACCTGCAAAGGCAACCCTTAGGCGGAGGGTCCTTGGTCCTCTCATGAGTGCAGAGGGCTGGATTCACTAACCTCTCATGGTCCCTTCCAGTTTCTAAGATTCTGTGAGGCAAGATGCAAGGTCATGTGCCTCCCAGATTAGCTGCTTGGTTTACATTGAGCATGCTTAGTAACACTGCTGAAGCTGGCTGCCCTCCCCACATCCCATTCCTTGCTATCAGCAGCCATCACCTCTGCTTAGCACAGTGGTTTTTCAAACTTAGGGTTGGGACCCAGTGCTGGGTCGCAGACCCTCAAGTACTGGGTTGTGGTGCCCCCTGCTGCTGCCAAAAGACTAGAATGCATTGTAATTGTTGGGTCATGGGCAAAATTGTTTTTTTTTTTCAACTGGGTCCCAAGAAAAAAAGTTTGAAAACCACAGGCCTAGAAGGCTGCATTAAAGCACTGTTTCCCAGAAATTATCCCTGCAGCACAAGTCACAGTGAAACAGTAGGTGGGCCCCAGCTCCACAGCTGTCTAGGAGCCAATAAAGCCCCACAAAGTCCATGGAGATTTCCATATATATATAGTAGGAGAAGAGTATGAGGATTCCTCAGCCTAGCTGTCTGCTTTGGAACCTCACATAGCAGGCTGTAGCAGAATAGCCTCAAAGGAACTGAGAGCAAAAAGCATCAAAACTGAGAAAAGGTAACTGGCCCAGTGCACAGAACAATGTCTTTTGTGAACTTCTGCACACAGAGCTCTTCCCCTAGCCTGTACTCACCTCTTCATTGACCCTCTTGCAGAAGATGGCCAGCAGGAAGACAGCAGCAATGGGTGGTCCCAGGAAGCTGGTGATAGACTGTATATAATCAAAGAGCTGCCCGCTCTGTGCCGACTGCACCACAGGAATCCAAGCAATGCTGATGCCAATTAAAGCTAAGATAAATAACCTGTAAACACGACGATAAAAGAATCTGTTAGTCCCCCATTTATAGAAATCAATCAGAAATACAAAAATCAGAATGAATTACACAATTTAACATTTCATTCTGTTAGTCAGCTAGCAGAAACTACAGTCATCAGTACTGGGGAAAAGAGCATCCGGAAAAAAGATCTCACTAGATCCATCAGGTCTCAGTCAACTCAAAATGAGAATTCTGCTATAAGAACAATAAATCAACAAGTCACCTATAAACAAACCAATACAACAGCAGAGAGGGATCAATACAAGAGAAATCAGAATCATGGCTAATGAACATGAGAGACCTTGGATTAATCTTTAAATAAAAAACATGGCCTGGAAAGTACCCCACAAAATGACTGATGCTGCTGTAGCTTTGTCTAAGTGGCATCTTGAAATGAAATTTAAATAGTTCTCCTAGGAAATCTATAGGAAAAAGGAACCATCTGACTGATCTTGAACTAAAAACATGACCTGGAAACTACACCATGGAATATCCAGGAGGACACGTGAGAGTAACCTGTCAGACCACAAGAGGTCACTGCTGCACTACATTCATTCAGGAGAAAGTTCTTCATGAGCACACTTGAAAGTAAGCTTTGGAAGGTGCAGCTTCTGATGCCTCTAATATTTTGCTAGGTAGATTTCTAATGCTGGGAAAGGGTGGAGTTACACTTACCTTCCAGCCAGCATGAGCTCTCTCTCTGTTGCCTGGGATCGTATTTTGGTGTAGATGTCCATGGTGAACAGAGTGCTAGCACTATTAAAAATGGATGTCAAGGAGCTCATGAGAGAAGCCAACATGACTGACAACATCAGACCTCGCAACCCTGAAACACAGAGAGATACACACCTGAGCTGAGGAGAGTCAATTACTACAGAAGCTCTGTAAGCCACATCACTTGGAGGGCATGGTCTCACCTCTCCAACCCAGCTACCTGTTAGTAGATGAAGTATGCCCAACTTACAACAACTTCATATTATCCTACTGGGACATTAGCAAAATGGTGAGTGAGTCTCTAGGGTCAAGAAACACGACTTTATAATATCACGTAATACCAGACTGGGCTCTTAGGAGATGGATAATGCCTTTGTGGATTTACTCAGGTAGGGGTCCATTGCATACAACATCAGGGGTCACAAACACTGTCCTCCCCCCCAAACACATACTTTCATTGTTTACAGTACCTGACTGGTCTCTGGGTGATTGGTAGAGAAAGAACATTGCCCAGGAATAACCCCCAGAGAGGCGTATGATCAAACAGTATGATGGTTCCCAGGGGAAGATGCCAGATTTACACACAACTTGCAAGAGGCAACTCCAGAAGAGGAACAGCAAAACCAATACATGCCCAAAGGACATGAAAAGGAATTCAGATATTAATTATCAGAGTTCTGCCTGATATGGGAAATATCAGTTATTGATAAATTTTAAAGATTTATATCTTAAGACAAAATTTGACCCCTTGTTTCCCCTCATCATCTTTCCCTTTGCCTTCTGTGCTCAGATCCCTGGATCTAGCTGGCAACTTACAGCTCACCTCTCTTGTAACCCTTCTCCCTACTGGTCAAGCCTGCCAGCATCACTATCCAGCTGAGTCTCCTCCCAGAGAGGGACAGTCTTCTCAGCATGCACTGAGTTCTCAAACCCTTCCCTGCTGTAGCCTCCTAAGATCTACAAAACTCATAGGCCAGGAGAAAGCAGAGGCCCCATGAGTATGGGGCTTGGATCTCTCAGATCCTCTTCCAGGGACACTGCTTCTTTTCTACAGTGAAAGACAGCTGCCAGCTAGAAGTCAGGGAAACAGACTTCAGCTGCGTTCTGCACATGAGCCTCCCTTGAGATTATCCTAATACACTGTCTAGACTGGGATCTAAGGCACCACAGACCCATTCCTTCTTAGTGGCCCATCTGGAAACCACAGGTATAACATGAAGGCCTAGCACTGTCTGCACATTTTACTTGTTTTTGCTTATGTATGCTTAGCTCCCTCCAAAGGAGCACTGTTCTGCAAAATTGAATAGGCCTTATAATGCAGTGGTTTTCAAACTTTTTTTTTCCCAGGACCCAGCTGAAAAAAATCATTTATGCCTGTGAGCCAATAATTACATCTTTGAGCAATGCATTACAGTCTTTTGGTGGAAGCAGCAGCAGGTGCCATGAACCAGTACCTGAGGGTCTATGACCCAGTACTGGGTCCCGACCCTAAGTTTGAAAACCACTGTTATAATGTACCCATGGCTTTGCACCAGGAGGGCTGCACTTTGTTTTCCCAGCCCAGCTGAGTTTAGCAGAACTGCAAGTATCTCTCTCAACACAGTGATCCTGATAAGTGGCCTCATGGCAGCTGGTAACTTCAGGCAAGATTTATCCCTCACACTTGGCTAATACAGGCAGAGTCCTATTGGGTGTAAATAAGCAACACACCCATGGCTAATCTGTAGCCACCTGGCATCTATGGCCATACTGATCACAACACACAGCATATATAGGAATATACTGTATATATTGGAATGATGCTAGGTCTATGATTGCTGAGCCCTGATAACGTAAGGAAGGTCTGTGGTACTTTAGTGATGTCAAATCAGACTAAATGAGAATGCAGGCCCCCTAGTTCTGGCAGCTGAATTCCAGCCCTGAGAATCTCTCCCTCAGAGAAACCTACTTCAGTTAATCTCTTATGCACGTCTTTTCCACAAAAAACACTGTCACAGCCAGCATCTTACCATTTGGCATAAGGTCCACCACCATTTTTGGATAAGCAATGTTTGAACAGCCAACTTCTGTGCCACAGTACATCTTACATTCTGAAGGCACGACGCAAGCTACCACATCTGAGAGAAAAACAACAAAATAGAGTTACATGGGGACATAGCAGCAAGCTACCCAGAAATCAAGAGATTTCTCAAACCCATCTCCATGCTAAATGGCTAGATTTATTTGCCTGAGAGCACCCTCTGCAGCTGTGGGAACTTCTGCATTGCCTCTTTGCTGCCTGGGGAACAGTAACAGTGCTGACGTCAAACCATTAAAACTGCATCTAGAGCTGCACAGGAGGCCAGGACTGAATAACGTGAAGACTGCAAATCAAAGCTGAGCTGCAAGGGCAAGTTAACATGTGCTCTGAAAGGCCCTCTGCAGCTCAGACCATCTGCTCTCCTGTCCCTTTTTGTACACAACTTAGTGCAGAGAGGAAAAGAATAACTGACTCGGCATTCACACGTTGCTCAGGCAGCATGCGAATCAGACACGAGCAGGGAACACTTCTCCCTCTGATCCATGCACCACTCCTTCTGCCCTAGAGTGAAATATTAGTGGCAGACAGGAGCACTTCCCACCCACTCAGTGAAAGCAGTAATGTTACTAACAGAGGGCAGGAAAAAGAGAGACTTTGGGACTCCTGTTCCCCACCAGAGATCACGAAACTCTGAGCAGGAGGAGGAGAAAGAACAATAGCTTCTTATTTTCTGGGACTGGCTGGTGTGTACCTGTGTTTGGGGAGTATGAGTGAGGAGAGAAGAGCTGAAGGAGCTGGCAAGGAAACAACAAAGAGAAAACTGAGGATGCTGGAAGAGGAATGAGAAGGACTGAAGAGACGAGAATGTCAGCTCTTACCCGTATATAGAATTCGACTGATCATCCCAGGCATCACCATCACAAACATGGGCAGCAGCTTCAGGTACCCACACATGACACAGCCGGCCTTCACATGGGACATGTTCTTGGCTGAGAGACATCGCTGAACAATAACCTGTCAATGAGACAGTAAATGTGAATGACTCCAGCTTTAAACTCTTCCAATGAGAGCTAATTGCCCATTCCCATAATTAGAAAAATTAAAGGATGCTTAAAGGCAAGAGGACACATTTAAATGGATAAAAGGAAATATTCTGGTCCAGTGTATGTTTATCCTGTGAGGCTCCCTGCCACAGGATGTAACGGGACCAAATAGTTTAGGAAGATTAAAAAAGGAGAACACATTTGCATGAATAAAAAATAGCAGGCACAGTTATACTAGCTAGGATATAAATTATAACTCTTTCAATCTGATCACCTGAGGAGGGCTGGTATTCCTTCCCCCACCCCCACAATTCACATGTGGTATATAACACTGCACAATTACAGTATGTAACAGTGTTCTTGCACCTAACCACCAGATGGACGCCTCCTAGTGATGGTACCAGGGAGTTGTTCAGGTGCCCCCCCATTTTGTGGCCTGTGCTCCATCTTTCACAGTCTTTCTGAGTGCTTTTCAGGACCTCAGCCCTCTGGCCAAGTCCTTGGTCTGTTTCCCCCTTCTGGGGTAAGGCCTAGTCCAGGCCAGCCTACTTGTATCAGTGGCCGCCACTAGTCCTCTCACCGCTGCCTTGACCCCCCAGTACAGCACAAGAGGTCCCCTTGCCTACCCCCAAGTACCTTGTCTCCCTTGCTTCAGGGTTTGTGTTCCAACCAATCTCCACAAGTCCACATGGAGCTGTCCTTGTTCCTGGCCCCCTGTAGCCAAGCTGACAGCTTCCTTCCTGTTTGTTTGTCAGAGGAAGACTGCCCTTAGCTGGGTCTGCAAACCCTCTGTATATACGTAGGCTCCCAAGCCAATTGGCACCATAGCATCAGCTCCTATTGGTCATCCCATTCCCAAAGATTTTAATCCCTTCTCCAGCAAAGTGGGGAAACCACCCTGCTATCCAGGAATATATTCTCCTTCTGAGACCTCTCAGTTTGATCATTTTTGGAGTGTGAATGGAGCATTACCTAAGACTAAAAATAAAGGAAAGGAAACAGCCTTGTAAGTGGGGGTGGGGATGGGGACAGACATATGCAGATGAGCTGTCCAGCTTTATTTATAAAAGGAGATTAAAAGTTGCAGACAGAGAAATTTGCCTACTACAGTTGGATTGAAAGCCAGGTCTATATCCAGAGTAGTAAAGCTCATTGTGGTTATGTTGATGTCTTATTAAGATGTTCGCATTTGAAATCTAGATCCTCAGTGTTCATTCAACAGGTCCACAAGAAGGAGAGATGAGTCACCTACCGAGCATATGCCTGGCATGGCATGAAAAAGGCAATGAAGGAATATTCGCTCCATTCACTTAACACAGGAAGTGCTGAGCAATCAAAAATTATAGAGAAAAATAATCTTCCCCATAGAAGATAACAGCATGGGAGGTGGTGATGGAAAGAGATCAGACTAGGCAGATGGTAGATTTTAGAATGCCCTGAATTTTCCAGTTGTTGCTTTTACACTACCTGATCTGTGCACCAATACCACAAAGCGAGGATGCTCAAGCCAAACGTAAGCCCTGGCCATGGCAGGTCTCCAGTGATCGGATCTCGGAAGATGTGGAAAGAATCTTCCCGAGGGGTATAGCATTTTGGGTCAATGGTATTGTTTCCATAAGAGATCTTGGCTGGAATTGCTTTCATATATTTCTCCATAAAGGCCTCATATCCTCCTACTTTGGCAAATGCTGAAAAACAAAATGTAAAGACGCTTGAAATTCCTGAAGGAGGTGAAGAGTTCAAGAGGAAAACATGCTATCAATATGACAAGCCTGCTCAATACAGTTAGAAGACATCAAATTATGTGCTGTGATCACTCTCATAAGCAAGGAGTCACACTGACTTCACTCTAAAGATTCCTTTAGTCTCCATTGTCATCCCCATGCCGAAGATGAAAACTTACACTTTTCCAGAGAGTATAATATGCCAGGTAAGGACCAGAGGCAGAGTCCACCAGATTAAGTCAGTCTGCATTGTTGTCTTATTGTGAAGCATGGGGACAGCTTCATTGAAGTGAAAAACTTTTTACGGAGGAAATCCAAACAGTGAAAAGATACAACATATGGGGGAGGAAATTACAGTCTCACAAGGCCTTTACTACTTTCTCTTGATTAATCATGTAGCTTGACTCCTAAATACTAGGGTTTTGTTTCACAGGATGGACTGCATTTTAATATACCTGTGATCTTCTGCACACCTGGCCTCCCATTCACGGTCATGTGGCCCATCTCCTCTGCCATTCTCATCATCATCCCAATGGTATTACACAACTCAAATAAATACCTAACGTATTAGAGTTTTCCTAATGCAATGTAGCAGCTGGAAACAAGGTGCAGCCATACCATGTGGCCAACTAGTTCTCCACTTAGGACCAGAGGTCCAAAGACCACAGACTCAGAATCTGGGTCCCATTGTGATAATATAGATTCATGGATGTGTTGAAAATGCAATGCTCAGGATGACAGGAGGACTTAGCAGTGTGGGTCTCCTCCTTCCTGGGAAAATACATGAAGCAAATGGAATACCTCAGTGTAGCAGAGGGGAGCAGTTGCCCTCCAGCCGGCAGGCAGCCAGCGGCCAGCAATCCCCTTGCTGGCCTAAAGAGACTCTATCTAAAAGCCCAGTCCAGAACCAAAGAGACGGCCCAAGGAAAAGGGAGGTCTATATAAGGAGATGGACCAGCCAGCCCAGGGGAAAACAGAGAGGGAGATGCCTGCTGGAGTTAGAAGACCTCCCTCCCCAGGAGAAGCAAGGGGGTAACCAGTGGCGGGATCTCCCTTCCCGGGAGAACCAAGGGGATGACTGCTGGTGGGACTCTCCCCTAGATTCACCTTCCCCAGGCAAGGATCTGCAAGAGCTTCCCTTGGCGGAAAGCCTAGATGAAGGGAACCAACCTAACACCCACAAAGACCTGGAGGAGCTTCCCTCAGCAGAGGACGCCAGTGAGCTGGCTGCCCTAAGTCCCTGCAACCTAGCGGAGCTCCCGCTGACTGATGGACCAGAGGAATTACCCGCACTGCCACCAGTTGACAGCGAGGGTCTGACTGGGATGCCCTGGAGTACATATCCTGAGGGCCTGGAGCACAGCGAGGTGAAGATAACCCTGGGGGAAACTGGGAGGAAGTAGCCCAGGGACAGCTGGTGAGTGCCCAGCTGCTTCATGGGGTCAGTGTTTGGGCTGGAGCCCACTGACCCAGTGGCAGGACGCTGCCATTGCTAGGGCCCTGGGCTGGAGCGCAGTGGAGTGGGTGGGCCAGCATTCCCCTCCCTTTCCCCACCACCGTCCAGGCTATTAGTTTTGTGTTGCCTTACCCTGCCTGAGGGGCTGAAGGCTCTGGACTCTGGTATTGTTTGTTGCCTTACCCTGGCCAAGGGGTTGAAGGCCAAAGACTTTTGCACCCTGCTTCGCCCTAGTAGGGGCTAGAAGGCCACGGAAATAGGGGGGGGGGTCAGACCCCACTGCGGGTCCAGGCCTGCACACTGAGAGGGGGCACGGTGGAGGGCCGCGCCCATTTACACTCAGCTGTTAACTTGCCAGGATTCCACAATGCTCAGTCCATTTCCACAGGAGCCTGGGATCTGTAACTGCGCATTCCAGGTTTCATTCATCAGATTTACTTACCAAATCCTGTGAGAATAAGGGATCCTCCCATCATGATGAAAGTCTGTAAAGTGTCTGTGTAAATCACAGCAGCAAGGCCACCTGAAGACAAAGAAAAGCCAAGAAATATGTGAGCCTCTCTGGTAATATCTTAATGGGATTCACCTCCCCTTGCCCCTTTTCGTTTCTCTCATATGCACAATACCCCTCTCCCCTTTCATGTTCTCATTTCTCATCTTTCTGAATACCCATTTAACTTGTTGTTAATTGATTGGTCTGTTCCACAAACTCACCTGTGATTGTGTAAAGACCAGTAACACTCAGCAGTATGATTATGGCCAAATAAAGATTCAGTCCCATGGCCAATTGGATAAATATGGCTCCAGAGAATATATCTGCCTGATATAAAGAAAGATGATGGTTTAGGGAATGCATAAGATAATAGTTCTGTTGATATTTTTTCTTCTTCTCCTTCCCTTGTCCCAAAGCACTGCACAAAAGAATAAAGGCACAAACAAAATAAAGACAAGATCCTGTCTCCTTGGCCTCCCAGGCCTCTTTAGTTTAACTGCCAATCTGTTTTTAACGTTCACATCTTAGTCTCTGCACATACAATAGTTTGTCAGTGGGCCATCTGAGCCAAAACTGGCTATCAAATGTGACACCATGAATACTTGTCAAAGTAATTAGCATTCAGCTGACTAGCTGGAGGAACAATTAACTCTTGTGCTTGGGTAAGGACATGGATTTCCCAACATCATGAATAAGTACTGCGATTTTTACTTCCCAGCATAGCTGAACTGATGCAAGACCCTAGAGTAGACATTTAAAATCAGGGTAACGAATTCCCAACTAAATCATGCTGGTCCAGTGTAAATCATATCTATATTTGGGGCTCACAATAGCGAGTTTGCTGCCATCAGGTTGCTGTATCTGTTCTGATTGAGTGGAAGTGAAGACCTACTCAAACAATCTAGAAACCAATTTAATAAAGCCAGCTCTGGAAAAAGAGCAAGACTGTGTAGACAGGCATTTCCTGTTGGTGCAGCACAGAGAAGACCAAATGCAAAACAGACTTTAGAAGTCAACGTAACATACGTAAGCTATTCTACTTGCATATCTCCTGTTGACTGCTGACAAACTTGTTGGTAAGTGTGGCTCAGGCTTGAGTATCATCATCCTCATTTACAGGTGAGGAAACTAAAGTGAAAATATTAAGGGGCAAATTATCTCCACAGCACTCAGCCTGAGTAGTTGGGCAGGTACCCGAAGAAAACCTCTTCCACAGATCATTGAGAAAACACTTCTTGAGACTATCACCCACTCAACCCTCCCTCCCCATGCTGCTGTCAGCAGACCCTCCAGCCCTGCTCCAACACCAGCCACTGTATGCTGCCATGCAGAGAGCCACTGCAAAGCTGAACTGTGCACCACACATGGCATGAAACACATGCATAGTCCCACCAATAAATTCTGGCCTTGCCTTTGCCATCTGCAACCATGGAGGCTGGATTTAAGATACAGGAATTCATAAAGTTTAATCCCACAGGCTAACTATGCCACCCTCTGTGGAAGAAGATTCCCTCCCGACCTTCACAGTTGATTAGTTTGCATCCCAAAATTTGAGGTGCTTTTCTTTTTAGCATTAGCTTAGGTTAAATGGTTTCAAACATTAATGGTCATAAAATGATCCTGCAAGGAAACCTAGTTAATTATTGAACTTCCTGAGCAATATTACTGAGTAGACTCTCTTGGATTTGCTGAATCATCATCTGAGTTCACCACTTCTACTTCCTGGTTACATTATCTATTGCTAATGTTTCCTTATTACTCCATTAATTCTCTTTTATGGATACCATTAAAACCTTATCCTATCTCTGAATAGACTAAACCTACTGTTCCGGAGCCACTAGAGGAAGAACTATAAATGACATGAGCATACTTTTACCACTACCATCACAGATAAAGAATTCCCAAGAACTCTTGTGATGTATCCACAGACTCAGGATTTAAATTTCTTTGGATTCCAGAGCTTCTAGATAATTCTTCCACCAGATACCAAGTGTTGCTTTAATTGGCTACTAATCACCAATGCCTCACTTACGCTAGATGGTTTTCTTAAACTTGCCCACAATTCCTACCACTGGTACAGCCCCACAGCAATGAAAGAAATGCCAGTGGTTAGCAGCTGCCATGGCAACAGCTCACATAGGGATGTAGGCTCAGCGAGCAGCCAACTTCTTTAAACTTCATTCTGCTTGTGCAGAACTCGTCTTCGTTCTAAGAGACCCAGAAAGCCAACCTGGGCAGCATGGAGCTTTTTGGGGAGCAACAGAACAGAGAGCCACAAACAAGATTGGTGCTGGGGGGCAGGGGACAAACAATACCCAGAATGGAAAGAACAGAGAAAAGAGGCAGAAAATCAGCAGGAAAAAGAGAGAGAGCAGCAAATCTTCAAATGAAACATGGTGAAGGTAGCCCATTGCTAATCTGTCAGCTGAGGGATGAACTCTGCCCAGAAAAGAAAGGGAACCTCGGCTGTGAGGAACAATGGAGCACAGAATATTGCGTGTTGGTCAGCGCCCCAACAAACCCTCGTGGAAGTGGTGTAAATGAGGAACCACCATGTAAAACAGGCACCCTGGACAGTGGACACCACATATTGCTGAACTGCACTGGGTGTCACTGTGTGTCAGATTATTAGGCGTGTCTTTCTACCAGCCATGGTGATGAAAACTGTCCTTTCACCACAGGCCGAGGCCTGGTCCACACAAGCTGCTTCACACAGTCGCATGTATACACTTACATTTGCCTCCCACAAATCTATGGGTCCCCTTACAGTGACACACTAACAACACCTCCCTGAGCTTTGCCAAGCCATCACCAACACAAGGAGGCTGGCACAGCACGAATGCAGACTCTGCATTACTTATGTCAAGTCTAACAGTCCTCCAGTGGCTTTCCCACAATGCCCAACACAGACGGCTTTGGTCATCATTGTTAACTGTATTGCCTGCAGTCACAGAGCAGAGCCTGGAAGCCCCATTACCTTGGAAAACCTGCAAGTTTTCTAAATACCTATTCCTGATTGCCCAGCTTGGAGAGCACATTGAGCAGCTCTATCCTGTTATGTGCCACTCCCTAGCTACATGCTCCAGTCGCACCCTGGATTGGAGCAGGCCAGAGCAGGCTTGCCTGGGCCTGTGGAGACGCAACTCCAAACATCCCAGAGAAATGTCCACATCTATGAGCAGATTGCTCAGGGGATGCAGTAGAAGGGGTCAGCTGCCATGCCTGTAAAAGTGAAGGAGCTGTGTCAGGCATATCAGAAGACCAGGATGGCAAATAGTCAATCCGGTGCCAAGCCACAGACCCTCTACCGTTACAAAGAGCTATCTGCCATATGTGGCAGAACCCACTATCACCCCACACATTACCACGAGTACCTCTGAGCAGGCTGGGTCAAAGGCCTGTGCTGTGATCAGAGAGAACAAAGAGGAGGAGGAGGAGGACCAGAAACATGTGACTTTTGGGGATCTAGCTATGCCATGGGCCAGTACCTGTTTGAGACACCACTGCCATCCAGTCACTCCTGACCATTAGCTGAGGTGAGCCTGATGCAGGGGAAAGAACGTCAAGTACGTGTGTACTTGTATTTCCCACATACTGCTGGCTTCCCCAGCTTAAGAGGACACAGATATTGACTTGTACTAGACAAGCTAACGGTGCAACAAAGACACACAGCATCCTCTGCTTTTCATTCCCCAGTAGAGCTAGGCAAGGGGAGCCATATGGAGCAGTCTATGTACACAGGGATGTCCCTAAGAAATCCTGATGAAATTTCATGGAGGTAGTCTGCAATCTTCTCCTGATGGTTTCTAGAGATGGCAGCCATATTTCCCCTCTCGTGGTAGGCTTGTGATAAATAAATGTGTTAGTCTTTAAAAGTGCCACAGGACTCCTTGTCTGTCTAGCTGAACTAGACTGACAGGGCTACTCCTTTGGACCATATTCCCACCAGTCAGTGTGTGATAACCTAGAGCCCTGCAGATCCGCGGGTATGGGTTGCGGATACCCATGGGCCCATTGTCGTAGACTGGAGCTTGGTTGCGGATTCTGTTTTTATCTGCCCAGGCTGGGATAGCTGCAGCTGCTGCAGCTCAACTTGCTGGGTAGTCCCACCTATAGCTGTTCCTCCTCTGACTCCAATAGCCCAACTGCAGTAGCCAGTCCATGCACCGCCAATCAGCTGATGGGCAGCTAACCTCCATGCCTTCCACCCACTGCCAGTCATCAGATGACTGGCGACTGCCACTGAACAGCCCCAGAAGAGACTAAGTCAAAGTTGTTCAGAGCAGAGCTAGGGGAGGCTCTGAACTGCATCTGGAGCTGCCAGCTTACAGTGCCACCCAATGGAGGAATGGTTTGGGGCAAGGCAGGGGGAGCTGAACACCACTAGCTTTTTATGGGGTGTAGGGTGGGATCTGCAATTATTTGTGGGTCTGTCCAGGAAGCAGTGGAGACCAGTTGTTACGGGGGCAGCTGCTGCTCTCTAACAGTCCAAGAGCTGACACACGCAGCCGCCCCAGAAGTCATGGCGGTTGCACCAGGACCCTATGATTTTGTATAAGATTTATGTTTAAAATAATAACAATAGTGTTGGCACATCTGTCAAGCCCCGCTTTCTTAGTTATGCTACGGTGCACAAGCAGACACCCATCCTCTGAGCTCCTGTGAAGCGGGGTGGTGCAGATGAGGATACACATAAAGCCTGGCAGATCGGATACATACTGATGCTGATCAGATGCGGATCGGATCTGGCTCCACATCTGTGTATCCACGCAGGGTTCTAGTGATAACTTTGGCCAGCACCATTGCATGGCAATGCACACACTGGTGGCATGGGGCAGCTAAGGGACACCAGTCATGGATGTTCTCGCTCTTCCTTTATTCCCCTCAGAAGTGAGACAGTAGGTAAAACCATCACAGCCTGTGTTCCAGTGTTCAGTCATTGCCCTAGATTCATTTCAGGCAGCTGAGCGAGTCCTTCCTCCTTTCCCTCACCCTGGCCGGCCATGCTCACTGTGGCTGGGGCTGCGAGTGGCACTGCGTGCACACACACACAGGCTGAAGCAGAGGTATAATAGCCACGTTTTCTTTAGTTCTGATATTAGCCTTTCTCCCAGAACCTCCTTTCTGTCCCTGCTTTTTTTTACCTCCACCAGCAATACTCACTTAAGGCTTTCCTATAAGCTATATAACTATGGGTCAACATTAGGGCCCTGCCATATTCATGGCTGTGAAAAATGCATCAACCATGAAATATGGTTTCCCCTGTGACATTTGGTCTCTTGTGTGGTCTTACCCTATACTATAGAGATTTCCCAGGAGACACCAGCATTTCTCAGACTGGGGATCCTGACCAAAAGCAGGGCGCAGGATTGCTGCCCTTACTTCCGAGCAGCTTTCAGCCCTGGGAGGATGGAAAGCAGTGTCTGTTGACTGGGCACCCAGTTCTGAAGGCAGCAGAGAACTAAGAGTGCCAACACCATGAGCCCCCTGCAATAGCCTTGCAACCCCCCCACCCAAAGCCACCTTTTGGATTGGGATGCCCACAGCTGCACTACCAAGACATTTAAGATTTTTAAAAAGCCATGACCATGAAATCTACTAAAATTGATCATGAATTTGGTATGGCCCTAGTCATCATATTCCAAATCACATTCCTGGGAATAACCTTTCCAACCATCCTCCTCAGACAGCCCCAGATAAGGAGGTGCAGAGGAGAAAACCCGCGATCAGCTGCTGCCATTTGCCCTCTGAATACCTGAAATTATTGCAGACCCTCTTCTCCCTGACTACACGTGCTAGGATCAGAATGCCTTGACACACTGTGATGAGCTATTCTTCAACTACTGTAGTCACTTTTAGAGTTCTCTGCTTGCCACAGTAACCACATCTTCTCTCTTTTCTCTCCCTCACCTCCTCCCAGCCATGTTTATATTTCCCTTTTAGTTTCACTCTTCCAATCTGTGAGCGAGAGACACAGTATAGTCACTTATATTTTCCATCTGTTGTTTCAGTTTCTTATTCTGTTCCCTCATCGCCAAAACTTCACAACTGAGAGCCATCAGTTGACATTCCATGGCTGCAACTGTTGTGACTTAATCTTTACCTTTCCAGTCCATTTCAGCCTAGAAATACCTCAGGTACATACGTCCAGGGATCAGTTACATAAACTGCACCTAACACAAGTGAACCACCCCTTTGTTCTGAAATATGGAGTCCTCTGTAAAAAAGTAGTGACCCATTATTGTCAACCAATATTTATTACTTTATATTCCAGTGCTCTGAAGTTTCACAGTTTTAGTGTTTCACTATCAATATTATATTATATGTCCTGCTGACAGGCTGCTAGATGTGTTTCAAGATGCACTTAGGCCTGTAAGCAGTTAGGGTCAAAATTTTTGTTCTGCTACTTCACTGATAATAAGGTTGCAACAGTGCTTTAACTGGCCTGAACTGACACCACTTCTGATGTCCCATCAGGATTGTCAAATGTTAAGAATGGAGCTGTCCAATCATTAATTAAATGTGACATCAAATAGTGAATTTGGTTTGTTAATCAAACACCTAAGATTCTTCGGCACAATATGGGGAGGCAACTCACTAATCCAGAGCCCAGTGCCGATCAGCATCATTGGTCGAATTTGTTTTATAATTCTACCCGTTATATCTTTCTGCACAGTGTTTAGCTAGTTAACTATGATTATCCAATCAATAACAAATGTCATATTCCATCATACCCTACATTTCAGTTTTAACCTGCTCAACAAAATGTTTTTAACTGAGCATTTCACTTCATCCTGTGTGGTTTGGAATGTCTTGTACATTTTCCAGTTGTATGTTAATGTCACACTATGGTGATGCACCTGTAAGGTGAATCATGTCTCCCCGTAAGTTTCCATTGTATAAATTCTTCCTTTTGGTTTCAGTACAACTTCATTATCATTAACCAACCACAGGCCACAAAACCCCTTAAAATAGGCTATGAAACTATATTCAACATATTTTTGTTCTCAAAGCAATATAAAACTCTACATGCTAGTAATTTTTTATTGTTTTCTATTAATAAAAATCACATAAAGCTTTGCAAAGTAAAGCTAACTGTCACATATATAAGGGATGCTTGGAGCTATGAGCTGACCATACTGTGCCTTGTGAAACAAATGTAACATTTCCAGTTACAGCTACGTATGAAAGAGTTATGTGGACAGTTCTTCACTGAAATAAATGTTATAGAAATGAAAACAGAAATCAAAAATGGAACATGGGTGTTCTCCATAGTTCCAGCCTATTTAATTTGTAACATTGGTTAGAATCAGTTGTTGTATGTGAGAGTGAAAGCAAAAAGCCAGCTCTTTTAGGACTATTATCTCTCAGCTCCTGTGCAGAGGGCACAGAGTAACCTCCAATGGCAACCACAGGAAAACAACAGACCCGGGTCTGCCTGATCTGTGAACTTGGATGAAAACACGATGATTTCAAAGAGGGGGGATAATCACTGTTTCCTTCACTACTGCAGTGCCTTCATTAGCTACACTTCAGTGCTCAGGGTGATTCTCAGGCAGACACTCTCCTCCTTCCTCCCTTCCTCTCCTTGCCTGTCCCACTCCTTTATCTTCAGTCTCCTTCCCCACCTGCCTTCCTCTTGTTTCTCACCTTTGCTTTATTAGTATGAACAGGCCGGATGTTCAAATGAAGAAACTGACAGAAGGATGAGTATGGAAATAGAGACAAAAACTGAAGGCTCCTTTTCTCCTGTGTGAGCTGAAGGGAATTACTCACACCCTGCAGCAGGAGAACCTGGCCCAGGAGTCAGAATGGGAGAACTTGGAGAGAAGGATCTAAACAAAAGGGGGAATGATCCCAGTTCAGAACCAGATACTAACTTTAATATCTTGGAACTGTCTTTTCAGTGCCTGTCATTGATACCTGAAATGGAGCATAGTGTGCGTAGTACAAGGCTCCAGTCAGCCTGACCTGTTCTGGACGGGAACACATGTGGAAACAGTATCTTGGGGGAAAAAAAAATCTAAACCATAACAGCCATCTACAGAAAAAAGCCTCTGGTCTGTTCCAAAAGGCACAGACAGACTTCAACCTGTAAAGCTGATTTGGATGTATAGCACGGCTAGAAGGAAGAGCGACAACATGGAAACAAATGTTTACCTATCTAATTTACCATTAAGCCAAAGCACCAAATGAGTGACAAGGAGAGCATTTTTATCTGAGCGTAAAATAAAAGCACAGATAGGACCATCACTTAGCTAAAGAGATGGATGCGGAACAGAAGAACCAGAAAAGCTTAACTCACTGAGATCTTGGTGAAAATATAGAGAAGCAGTGAAAGGACTGAAAGATACATCTGAATCCGTTGGCCACCAAACCTCTTCTTCAGATATTCTGGCATTGTCACCACCTGCAGAGAAAGAATGAGACTAATTCACACTGTGAGGAACAGACAACTATAATAGCTGACCAGGAAGCTCTGCCTCCCAGATACTACAAGGAAACGTACACTAGAAATGCAAATGGCTTGGGACAGGGACCACCAGGAAGCGCACAACGGCAGTCTGTCAAATGCTCTTCATGCTGTGATCTCAAAGTCCTCATTGTTTAAATACATAGAGACATAACTTACACAGAGTGCCTAACACATACAGGTCTCTCTTCCCATTGAGAATGGATTGGTAAGGCATTAGACCCATCTTCAGCAAGATAAAACAGAAAGATTAAAATGGAACAAGAAAATGGATAAGCTACTGTTCATACTTACCCCAGCCTTGATGTAGATGGGTACAAACAACCAACCAAGAGCAAACAAAATTATCAGGGCCTGTAACCAATGAAAGAACACCTGCATTAGCCTCGTATCCTGTCACCAGTGCTCTCTGAGGCCACGTATCAGGCTGGATGGCAGCTATAAACCCTACAGTGAGTAAAATGATGGCCAATTCAGGGCCCCCAGCCTCATTCTACCTGTCTAGCATTTTACAATGGGAATGCTATGGGTGAAATCCTGGCTTTATTGAAGTCAATGGGAACTTTGCCATTGAGTTGAATGGAGCAAAGGTTTCACCCCAGCTCTCCAATAGAAGCACCTGGGAAAGAGTCCCCCTACCGCAGCAAACTCTTTGGAGTATCAGAAAGAAGACTGCTTCAGCCTTTGCCCCATGTCTATTCATGGGAAAATACATCTGTAGTGCATCTTTGCTGACACTGGTCTTACAACTGCCTTCCGTTGCACTGTCCTCTGCAGCCCCACTAGCAGTAGAAACCACAAAACATCAGTGTACCCTGGGAGTGGTTGTTTTAACCACTGCTTCATCTAGCCTTGCCCAGAGGAGGCACAGCCAAGGGGTAGTTAGAATACCAGCAGCCCACAGAAGCCTTTGCATGGTGGCAGGTGGCTATTGCTACCACTAGGAAATTTTAGGTAAGTCTAGGGCTGCCCTGGCCCCTGTTACGAGTCCCTCAGTCCAGCCTCCAAGTAGCCACCAATAGAGGAGACATTCCATCCGCAAGGCCGGGTGTGTTATGGCCATGTCTCATCTCTGATTAGCTTGCCAGTGCAAGGTGTTGGAGAAAGGAGCTTCTGTACCCATACCACCTACTGGAATAGCTCACCTCTTCACATAAAATGCAGGTCTAATTGACCTGCCGTCTGCAGGAGTACACATGGAGAAGCTAATGATGTTCAAGGCAACAGGAACGTGATGCTAATTGCACCTTTAGCTCAGGTGATCTGAGAAGGGAAATACAGCATAAAGGGGCTGTTCCCCAACTCCTAATATCTTCTGGCTGCACACAGATGAGCTCTGATACTGAATCCATGGAGGGCTATAGCTAAATGGACTGAGGAGATGGGGCACATTGCCTTTTGTCTCAAATCATGCCCCCAGACTCTTTTCTAAACCTTTATGTTCCTTCTGTCACCCTCAGACAACAGTTGTGGTAGTTTTGATCAAGTGAGGTGTTTGGTTATAGGACGGAGGTCTGCCCCCAGCAGATTGAAAACAAAATAGCATTGGGGACAGATTAGGGGATTGCTTTCTGAGAGTGTAACAAGAAGACAAACAAGTAGAGAGCAACAGCAAATTCTTCCCTGCCTGGAGGAATGCAAACTCCTTTTCTCCCCCTAGAAACATACTCACACAGCTAGCTGCCAGCAAAAATGACAGAGATGAGGTCAGAAAAGCTGTCGATTCACGCTGATGCCCTGATATCTGGAGATGCTGTTTAAAAGGCACATGAATTGGGGTGGGGCATGGGGAGAATCAACAATATATTGGTGGGGGGAGAAACTTCTTGAAAAACTGATTTCTTAATATAATGATGAGCTTTTCCTTCCCCATTGGCTGGGCTGCAGGTGTAGTGGTGAGAGAGGCTGGGGGAACTGGAATGGACATAAAGCGTTGTTGAGGGGTAGTGTTGCCAGTCACCAGTCCTAAGAGAGACAGGTGCTGGGTGAGAGCTATGATGGCATTAAAGTTAGTTAGATTTTAGACAATGTGGTCTAAAAATTTCTTCAGATGCCCCTGAAGTTACAACATGTGTTTAAATGTGTGCCACTTACATTCCATTCAAATCCTGCAATGGCGATTCCTGCAGCTGCTCCTGTTCCTGCCAAGCCCACAAAGTGCCCACTACCAATGTTACTGGCAAACAGAGAAGCACCGATCTGGAAGCAGAAGAACAAATTTAGGTCCATAGAACCTGCCTGTTAAAGGGCCAGTGGTGTAAAATCAGCCTGCCACTGCAGTTCTCAGGCTGTCGACAGCAGACTGATTTCATGCAACCCACCCAGCCACCGAGCTGTGACACACTTTTGCATCACAACACTTTTGTTGAGAACTGCTGCCATACTCAACACAATACGTTTCAAATGCCTTAAAGGTTTTTCCTGCTTGTTGCTGTATCTTTAATAGTAGGTTTAAAAAAATAGATTAAATTGTGTGTTTTCTAGGATACTAGGCAGCCTGAGGTCTCTGTATACTAAACCTTCTTCAACCTGTATAATGACAGGTAATATTATGACCCAGTTTCTGATTACATTAACACCTGTGACTCTCTGGGCCCACATAGTCCATCTAAATTAATACAATACCACGCTAACATTCCTAGTTTTTCCTACAGCAGCAGTCTATTTTCTGTGTACATTTTTAAAAGAAAAATACAAAACTAAATACAACCCAGTGCAAATAGTGAAACATTTCAATTAACACAGCAGTCAGTATTCTGAGCATCCGAATGAAGCAAGGCAAATGTATGAGTCTATTACTTTCTGTTTCCATTCGTCTTTCTGACAGAGGAAAGTCTTTCTACAAGAGGATCAAAAGATCAGCATATGCTTTTTTACAAATGCAATTTAAAAAAAACCCTCATTTTCAGAAATTACCTGAATCATATACGGCAAGTCTTTTAAATCAAAACTGCAGGAAGACCTTTGCATGTTTTGCTCCCATACTTTTGTAATTTGTAGCAAAAAAAAAGTTATGTGGAAGATGTTAGCTGATAGCTGGCACCATCTTCAGCAGTTACTATGGCTAGATAAACCAGAATATCTACATGACACAGTTGTCCAGGGAATTCTGCTTAACTTTTTGGACTGGTATCTTCCAAGGAGCTGAATTTCCTTAGGTTGCTTTGATAAATCCAAGCCTTCTTCTAGATAAGTCATAAAGAATGAAGTAGAGAAACTGGGTCTTAAACTTTGGGGTGTCTGTGTCCCAGACAGGGCTGGATACTGAATCTGATCAGAATAGGTGGGCACTGGAATAAATCCCTGTGTTAGCTTAACTGAAACAATCTCCAGGCCCAACAGTGCATTATACGTGTCACTCCATTAATCTGTCTCTTCAGGACTTCACCCTTGTGGAATGATACTGGGTTTGTTTGTCTTGCTTAATTCCTTTGGGATTCAAACCCACAGCTCTGCCCACCCTTAACCACACAGAAAACCTGCGCCTTGTTTAGTACCTCTGTAAATTCTCAAACACGTCTATCAAGAGTCAGCTGCCTTGCAAAAGGAAAGCAGGTTTGTTATTCTGCTGGCCTCCAACATTCTCTACAAGATATACATTTTGCATTATCATCTACATCAGATCTTTGAAAATGCCATACAATTCTTCAGCCAAAAGCAATGGACTTGGCACAGGCTTTATTGTGCTGTGGAACAACATGTGTCCCTACTAGTGCTATGCATTTTCTTACCTCTTCAAACTTTGCATATGTAGCAGTTCTGTAGGCATCTTGCTTGGACTTCATATGCATGGGTTGGGCTGCTAGTTGCTTAGCAAGCCAGCCTGATACTTTAGCCTTCATATCATCAATTATACAGGCACCAAATCCAGTGTCTAGTCTTGGGAAGAGGCATCCTACAACTAGTCCCATTAGAAGGAGTCAGAATGGGTATGTCCACACTTATAATTTAATTCAAATTGATGACAATCAGTTGAAATTAAATTAAGCGCATGGCCACACTTGCTTTCCTCAATTCAAACTGAGGAACTCCTTAGTTCGAATTGATGAAAGCTGACTTCAAAGTGGTCAAACCTTGTTTGACTTTGAAGTTGTCATCAATTCAAACCGATTAGTTCGAATCGACCCAGTGTGGCCATGTTAATCCAAACTCACTGTTAGTTCAAATTAACATGGGTTGACCTTCCTCCCAGGGTGCATGGCTGGGAACAGGGACCCCCTCACCCGGCTCCAGCTCTGCTTGCTGGCTGGATAAGGGAGCCATGCTACCTGGGCTGGGGAAGGAACTGCCATGTGCGGCTCCAGCCCTGCTAGCCCTGCACAGGGACAGGACCCCTGCGTGCAGCTGGAGCCCTGCTGCCTGCTGTGGGGACGGGACTCCCTGCACCAGGCTGGAGCCCCCTTACTGGTGCAGAGACAGGACCCCTGCGCTGGACTGGAGCCCTGCATGTGGCCAGCAGGGCTCTAGCCCGGTGTGGGAGTCCCTACCCCCAGCCCAGGGAGCATGGCTCCAGCCTGGCATGGGGATCCCTTCCCCATGCCAGCAAGCCGGGTTCCTGTCCAGCGCAGGGCTCCCTTCCCCACGGGCGGCAGCACTGCTGGAGCCGGGCAGGGGGAATCCCTTCTATCCCCTTGTGGCCAGGAGAAAACATCCTCTGCCAGGCTCCTGCCTTCTGAGCCTGGCATGGGGATAAGCATCCCCTGCCCAGCTCTAGCCACGCAGCTACAGCCAGGCAGGGGATGCTTTTCACTGTGCTGGGCTCAGAGGGCTGGAGCCCGGCAGGGGATTGGGTGGTGGTATGGCCCTTCTTGTGGGCCATGTTGCCACACCTCCCATGGTGCCCCTCCTCCAATTCGAATTAGCACGTCCAGTCTATGGACATGCTAGTTCAAATTGGAGTTTCTAGTGTGGCCATGTTAATTCGAATTGACTGAATTCGAACTAATAATTATCAGTTCGAATTCAGTCAATTTGAATTAACACTCTAAGTGTAGACATAGCCAATGTGTTTAATTTACTACCCTTTTCCTTTCCTATCAAAACTTCAGTTGGGTTGCATTTTTGCTTGGAGTTTGTTTGTTTTTGTTTTATTTTTTTTTTAATTGTTTTACCTTAAACAGTGATGGTTGCACTGAACTACAACTAAAAAAAAAAATGTTTCTACCTCAGCCCACTACTTATAGGGACATGAAAAAAAAATGTTTATCCCCACTGCCTATCCCCTACAGCCTACCTAGAAAAGTGCTAAAAGAACAAAAGAGGAACAATTGCAAGTATCTACAACGATCAGAGAAATTTAACCCGTAAGCAATGACAAAACGTAACTGCATTACATTGAAGTGAAAATCATCTGTAGATCTCAATTCTCTCCTTTTTTTTTGGTTGATTGCTTAATGTTAGTCATTTACTCTTGCCCTGGCCTGTCCAGACCATAAGTTAGTACATCATTGAACCCAAATGGGAGAGCTGAGTTTAATTTCTGTTTTAAGGGAAACACACAAGTCTCCAAATAATTCCCACTAACTAGTCAATAAACTCTTCATGTTATTGTTAAAACCATTGATAATTTATGTTCGTTGGCAAATTATTTGTTAAGAAGAGTGATTTAGGCTCTGATGTTTCCCTGGAATACAATGTGAGAGCAGAAATAGGCTTTGACTCTGACGTTTTTATTACTGTGCATGTCTATTTCCAGAGCCTTGTCAATACTGAGAGATTGGTCTCTCTCTCTCTCTCTCTCTCTCACACACACACACACACACACACACACAATATGCAGATTTCTGTTTGCCTGGGAACAGATAAATAATTCCCTAATAGGGTACACTCCCTTCAGCTATCTGGCTGAACTCCTCACCCCATTCCAACTAGGGGGGAGGAGAGGGAACATTCACTTTCCCTGGGTTAAAAAGCTGACAGGCTGTTATTGTATTTTATATTATTTTAGTGACACACATCTTTCCTGAATACCTGTGTCTCAATCATGAAGAATAAAAAACAATTCATTCAGGGCTGTTCCCTGAGCTTTAGAGCAGGCTCATGGAGGTACCATACCTTCCATGGCCAATTGGAATAGAAACCATGATGGATTTAAAGCTCTGGAAATCAATGAGAATGTGATTTACACTGAACCCTCATTAACTTTGGAGCTACTGAGTTCAATTTATCCCCAGTGTAATGGCACTGGCTTCAAGAGAGCAATGAATAAGGACCACTGATTGGATGGAACAGCCAACCAATCCCCACTACTGGCCTCTTCTCGGTAAATGCCAAGCATGCCCAATTCCCCTTGAAGTCAATGTTTGAATCCAACGTCTGAGGCAAAAGTGCACAGGATTTGCCCAGCTCAACTGTGTTATCCCCATTTGACAGATAGAGAAGCTGAGGCACAGATGAGTAAAATGACTTGTCCACACTCACACAAATGAATCAGTGTCAGATTCAGAATTACACTCCAGATCACCTGACTGACTCCTGACTATAGCTGCTGCATTAAAATCACAAAATCCTATTCCAGTTCTTGTCAGAAAGTAGTCCTGGAGAAGACATAACTGGCAACTTCCATGCATGTGTAACCAAAGAAGAGAGAAAACACACTATCCTTTTTTCTTTTCTTGATGCCCAACTTATGCCCGTGACTGCGTGGTATAGCAGGGAACAGCATAACAATGAAAGTAATCCAGGGGGGATTTAATTTCTAAGACAGGTTAATAGAAATATATTTTCTTTTATTTTCTAGTGCAGAAAGCAATGGATCATGCAGGCAAGTTGCAATAAGCTGAAGTCAAAAAGGAAGAAACATACTAGGATGGAAAGAGTCCATTTATAAAGCAACATCACCCTCTACAGACCTAGGAATATCCCCAGTTTCTAATCAGCTGAGATCCAAAGCAGCATTTACTGTCACAGCATCAGGCCAGTATTTTTACTCTATTTGGACTTCTTATACTGAACTCTCTCTCTCTCCACCCTCTCTCCTCCATGTCTATTTGCACTGGAAGGCCTGAGACTGCCAGCAGGGAAAGGGTTTTTCAGAATCTCACATTCCCTTGTGCAGAGTAGCCCATCAAGATGAGATTGCTGATGTGAGTGACTAGCTACGGGGTCAAGTGCTGGTGTGTTCAAGTTGCTTCGCTTTTAGTTTAGCTGATGCTGAGAAGGGTGAAGAAGAAGCAAGCCCTGTTAGATCACAGAGTGGTCCTGTAGGTGTTCCAAAGTGAGGGATTAATGAGATGGTACAAGGACAGCACGGGAAGGTAGATCCTCAGCTGCCATGAGCACCTACAAGGGGCTCAAAGGGGACCCTAAGCAGAAGTTGATCCTAAAGACAATTCTGGCAGCGCAGGAGCATCCACTCTGGCCTCTCATATGCCTGCAGCATGAACAAGAGGCTTAGGCTGTCTACATTACTTTATGGCCCTGAGGGACTCCCCTGTCTCATGAGAATTCCCAGATGCCTCTTTAGGGAAGATTTACATTTCCTTTGTGGCATTAGAGCAGTGCAAAGGGGTCTTACTGATAGCTAAGGCTATGTTCACACAGGGCAGGCTTGTTTTGAAACAAGACGTTTCGAAACAAGCTGTTTTGAAATAACTTTTTATTTCAAAACAGCTTATTTCGAAGGACAAAAACTTTGTCCTCGAAATAAGGGAGTGAAATAGCAGGTCCACAGTGTGGACCTGCTGTTTCTCTTGGGGAGGGGATTGCAGGCACC
>ML682041.1:19330489-19388369 GCA_007922195.1 Podocnemis expansa
CCCTGGCCAGGGTGCTGAGGGGGCAGCCCTTCCTCCCAGGGTGCTTAGCACTTTGCTCCGAAACAACCTGTCCGCACAGGGCTGTTTCGAAACCACTGGTTTCGAAACAACCCTGTTTCGAAACCAAATGAGGTTTTAGCTGTTTTGAAACAATGGCGGCCATTTTGAAACAAGTAGTTTGCTTGTTTCGAAATGGCCGTGTGTCGGGTGGCCATGGCAGTTCTTATTTCGAAACCGCCCCTGTTGTTTCGAAATAAGAAGTGTGTGTGAACATACCCTAAGTGTCTGACCCATGGTGTTCTTGTGTTGTAGACACTGGGCCAGATTCTCCATTGCCTTGCAGCTTGTGTCATCGTTTGAGCTTCCGAGAGAGAAAGTGGGATTTTCTCCTATGAAAGCTCATGCAATAAATACATTTGTTAGTCTTTAAAAGTGCCACAGGACTCCTTGGTTGTTTTACCCATAAACGACACGTGGGTAAAGGCAAAATGCAACATAGCTGACCCAATTTTCAAGTCAGGATTTCTCACAAAGTTCAAAGGCTGTTTGCTTTGTCTTTTGGTGTAAAAGAGAGACAGAAAGATAAGGGGGAAAAAAGCAAGAGGGGCATTTTTTCACCTCATTTTTATAGTCCAGTCAGCCTCTAAAATGCATTTTCCTGAGGGTCATCAAGTTCCTTCAAAACTGTGGAGATGGAGTCTCAACTGCCTGACAAAGTGGGATTTTTCTCACTCGAAAGCTCATGCAATAAATAAATTCGTTAGACTTAAAGTGCTGCAGGACTCCTTGTTTGTTTTGCTGAACTAGACTAACACGGCTGCTCCTTTGGAACTTGCCATCCTGGTGAAAGAGGCTCCTTGTTTGCTAGAATACCAATCTATCTGTTCCTGGCCCCCTACGCTGTCCTAGTATGGCCACTAAAATGGTGACTGTCAATCAGCTTTGATCGCACCTGGCTAGAGGCATCAGTTTGTCTTTTGTCTTAGGGAAAGAGAGATACCAGTATATATGTCCAGTAGATATATTTCAGTCATAATTTCAGTTTATGTTCATAAATTTACATATAATATTGCTGCATACATTACATAAAGATATTATTGTCCAGCAGGTTATTTGTTTTCTAATGATTGCTTACAAGGCATATTCCACCCAAAGAACAGGACAATGGTGTGTTGGGTTTGAATACAGGAATACATTCCATCAGAGCAGCACAACTGTCTAGCAGGGTTTCTGCTTTGCCAGGAAGCCTTATTCAATAGAAAGAGCATTGCCTAATGGAGAGAGACAGGACTAACTCAGGAGACTTGGGCTGTATTCTCAGCCCTGCTACTGGCCTGATCCTTAGAGAAGTCAATTCACTGGCCTGTGACTCAGTTTCCTTATCCTTAAACTGAGATAAAGACACTTACCTCCTCCGTAAGGCAGTCTTAGATTTATATATGTGATAGACACTATTATTATAAATGTGAACTCTGATTTATCATCAGCAATTTATTCTAAACACTCCAGGATTCTGTCCTGACAATTTTAAAGCAAAGGACCAGAATGCACAGCCAGAGTGAAGGCAATACAAAAGCCACCCACAAAACCCACAGCTACAAACCCCATTATCTTGTGTGAGGGTGTCCTGCTGTAGAGAATCATTTATTCTTATTTTGCATATTAATATTTCAGATTTGCAATAATCTATATGTGATATGCCGTGTTTGGTACCAATGGGAAGGTTGTAATCAGCTAGGAATGATTCTATGGTTTATACGAAGGCATCATACCTGTATTAGAAGCTAGGAATTCATTTATTCTATTTGTGTTTCAAGTTATTGGCTTCTGGGACACTCCCAGCTCTACAAACCATAGTCTGCTTAACGGCCCATTTAGGGAACTCCCAGCTACAATGGGCCCAGGGAAAAACCTGTTGAGCCACTAGGACTTGCACATGTGACTCAAGTCCATTTTGATTTGCAAAAATGCCATACAGCATGAGGAAGGCCAGAGGTGATAAAAGGCAGCAGCCCTATCTCCATTTTGTCTCCAGTCTCCAGCCCACACCCATCTCTGGAACTATTCCTCTGCAACTGGACAAAGGACTGGGACCCACCCAGGTGCTGGGTGTCTACCAGAGGAAATGGACTAACCTGCAAACTCCAGGGATCCGGGGCCCGGCGGCAGGCAATCTGGGGCCCAGCTGCCTGCTGTAGAGGCAGCCCCGGCCAAGTATGCTGGCCCCAGCTGCCCACGGCTGCTTACAGCCCCATTCCCAGCTGGGGATGTGGGGCCTAGCCACCCGCAGCAGCATGGCAGCTTCCAGCCCTGTCCCCAGCCAGGGGGTGGGGCCTGTGGGCTGGGGGCGGAGCCTGCAGGCCATGCCCTGGGTCCCACCCCGGGGCAGCAACACCCCTGCTCTAAATCATTTGTATGTCTGTGATTCACTTTGACCCTTTTAACATCTCTCATTTTGTTTCTTTTCTTTTAGTATTAAACCTGTAGCTGTAGTTACTAAAAGACTGGCTGGCAGCATAGGATTTTGGGTAGGATCCAAGCCTATATTGTTCTAGATGATGTAGTTGATTCTTTGGGGTCTGGAAAACCTATTTCTTTAAGAGTGGCAGGTGGAGACTGGAGGAGCTGATATGCAATAAAGCGGGCGGTTTCTATTTTGTTATGCTTCGTGATGACCAGTGTGAGGAATCGGAAGCATGTTTTATTACTGATTGGGAGACTGGTTTAAGTACCACCTGTCAGTGGTTTGGAGGTTTGGCCCCTGGTTTTGCAGCTTGCCCTGATTTTTGCACATTCAGGAGGTTACCCCAGGAGGCCCAAATCACATCTGGTACCTTACAGAATGATCCAAGCCCTCAGCCAGAAATGTTTGGCTCTGGAGAAGGCAGTAAGTGCAAAACATTCCATAAATGCACAGCAACTCAAAGTGCATATGTGCACATACAAAGTGTATAATGCAAACTTACCGGCCACCACACCATGCTACGCTCAGCCAGGAAGAATCCACCCACTGTCCCTCGGTTAGACAAGAACATAGCCTGGAAAAAAAGTAATTAGTTAAATTTTTCAGCTCTCACAAGCAAAATGCAGCCTGGTGGCATAAACAACCAGGGAACTGATGAAAAGAGAATGTAATATAATGCCCAGAAAGGACCAAGGAAGAAAGATTTTGATGGGAATAATATGAGTTGTCAAAGACTGAGCAATGATTCTTATAACAATCTATAAATTAACCATTCAAGCTTTTATTGCTCCAACTTTCATTGCAGCAACCCAAATCACTACACATGTTAAAATATAATGAACTATACAATAAAACACAAAAAATACATCGTTAACCAAGGACCTTGCCTGCAAATTGTCAGTCATTAGTGTGCTCCTTCAGATGAGAACTCCCCCAAACTGCTGATATAGTAAGTTTTATGCTGGTGCACTACAAATGATGTATCTAGCTTTCTTACTCAGTGCTTGTGTTCCCTGCAGGTGTCTACTACATGGCAATTTTACCTTTCCCATTCTAATCTACTATATGATAATTTATCTTTTCCTGTTTTAATCGACTTGTGACGCTGCTCTCCAGATCTGGTCCAGGATGCTGCTGTTACCTACCCCCCCCCCCATTCCTGAATCCTGATTCGCCTCCTCTGCCAAATGACCACTCACTCTTGAATCAGCCCACTCCAGCCTCTGGCAATTGGTCTGAAGCAATGGGTGTGTGCCCCCTGGCTACTTGAGGGATGGTCCCCAAGTGAGCACCCCCAGCCCCAGTTACCACACCAGCAACCACTGTCTACAGAGACTGGGCCCACTCCCAATCACCACACACTCAAGTGCATCCATTTGACAAAGAAATGGATTGTGCACACCTACCCTTCTTCACTCACGCCCTCTAAAGATCACACAGCTTTAGAGAAAACAACTACTAGTTTACTGATCCGATTATAATTCTAAGTGAGAATATGGCCAGTCATGGCAGAATCACCATACAAATGAGTCAGGAGTAACCATGAGGAAATAAGAGGCAAAACACGCATACTAACCTAACATCTCTACTTAAACTGACCTCAGAATCCAAGTTTATGCTAAAGGTGTTTGACTGTAAGATGTTTGCACAGCCAGTCTCTGTCTGAGGTCGGGCAGGGCCCAGATCTTGCTTAGAGTTGTTTCAGGATAGAGAGTCCCAGGCAAAAAGCCCCACATCCTTCCCAGTCTCTCTCTTTGTTTCCATTCCCCCTCACCATTCCCCTTCTGGGCAAAGTGGATCCCTTTGTCTCTTCTGAGCCAACTCAATTAGTATACCTTTGAAGCCTCCTCCAGGTACTTGTTTGCTTGTTGTAAGAGAGGTCTGTCTGTCTCCCCCCACCCCTGAACCATGCTAACCATGCTACACGTCTGAGCACATGCATGAAGTTGTAGAAAACATATCATGCTACTCATGAAGAATAGGTTATGAGCATCCCTAAAGAAACATTGCATAGTTTAATTGGCCTAAACACATATAATTCCAATATATAAGCAAACAGAAAAGTCCTATAGATCATAACCTGGGGTGCACAGGTGTGCATCCCATTACACTACTTCATGCCACTTTAACCTTCCCCATTCTGACAAGATTACAAACTACCAACATGCCACTTTTTAACCAGAGTAGTCATTTAAGAACTACTTTCTTCACTCTCATTGTGTATTGGCAGGAGTGACCTTACAGGAAGCACCCCACACATTTTTCACAGGGCCTGATCCAAAGCCCTTTGCAGACAATAGGATTCCTATCCTTTTGGATCAGGCCCAGAAAGGGCGCAAGCAAAAGTAAGCCAGCTCTCTGATCCTCATATTGAAACAAAAAACAAACAAACAGGGACATGTTTTAGCACATACAACAGTTGAATCAGTACTCGTCTAACGGAAACAGACAAAGTTGGTGGAGAGAGAGAGAGACTCAAACATTAAGCTGTTAGCAACTATTCAGAAGAACTAGAAAATTCAATGCTCCAGTGCCTGACATGCCACCTGCCAGCCCTCTTCTGTTCCAGGAGTTCATGTTGTAAAGAATTACAGTCCCTCATAAATTACAATAATCACACTTCAGGTCAGACTGTGCCTTTCAGCCACCAGCCTGGTTCCCTCCCCGAGCTCCCCAAGATGCGATAGAAGTGTTTCTGCCACATCAGTCCCTGGAGGAGAGCACGCTGTACTCTTCTGGGTCAACGGACAGCCTACCTAGCTAGTGTGGGCTGATGGGGGGCTCCTGGGCCTGCCTCCTCCCCATACTTCCATGCTCATTTTGAGGCAGTGTGAGCCCCAGGGTGCACGAGAGGAAAGCAATGCTCTCATGAAAGATCTGGGACCTCAACTCTGTTTCGGCCTCTGTGGGGGGCATAAATGGACAGGCTCGGAGGTACAATCCAACCTCTGACATCCAGTGCACTGTGACAGAGGTGCAGGAGCAGGTACTTCACATCTTCAAAGTGCTGAACCAACATTAACTAGTTCATGTGTCTCAAAGCTCCAATCATTTTTCAAACGTGGTTCGGCTGTGAGTGTGGATGATTTTGCCTGCAGCTGCCTGCTCTGTTCTGTGGCATGGACTCGGGTTATTTCAGGGGAGTGCACAGGTCACAGAAGGGCAGGTTTCCCTGACTCTCTCTGTCAACTGTTAGCACTTTCCTCGAGGGACTAGCAGAACTTTTCCCACTGACAGTCTCTGACATCTCCTCATACAGATTGTTCCTGAGAGCAGTATCAGCTCTTCCATCTAGGGACACACTAGTGTTTTCAACTACAAATGCCATCTGTCCTTCTCCTTTGAACATTTCAGTATCTAGACTTATTTCACTCAGAAGATGTGAAAGAATTGTTCTTTCGCTAAGGGCTTGGCTATACTAACAATTCAGCTGCAAGCAACTGGGGCATGAATCTATCCTCCATTAGCCTGCTGTAGTCTAACTTCAGTGAAGTCCTGCTGAAGGAAAGCTGTCATTCTCCTCTGTGCAGACCACGTCTCTGCTCTCAGTCCTTAGCTGACACTCCATTACTACCTTCAGTCCTACTCTAATCCTCAGAATTTACAACTCAGTCCAGTACTCATCCCCATCTTTCCACCCCACTGCAATCCCCATTTATCCCCCCACGCTTACACTCTACTCCAATTCTTACCCCATCATGAAGTCCCATAGCAGTCACTTCTGCTCCAGCATCCCAACCACCCACCCCCACTACCAGCCCATGCCCACCTTTACCCCATTCTGTTCCTTAACAGATTCCCATGCTCATCCACTAAAATCTCCACTTCACTACTATCCCGATCTCCAGCCATCAGTGCTCTCCTATAGTCCCATCCCCACAGATATTCCTCCTTCAACCTCACCCCATCTATGATCCCCTTCTCAATCATCTCATCCTCTTCCAGGCCTCCAGGTGCTACTCCCCCAGTGAATCCCAACATAAACGCCATCCCGCTACCTCCAAGCCACACCCCAATTAAGTAGCAGCAATTTATATATCAGTCATTTTAATTTACAGGAAGCCAGTAAGACAGAGTCTCTTTAAGGAAAAAATATCCGGACATACCCATACTCCCACTGCCAGGGTTACCAAGAAATAGATGACTATAACCAAGATGTCTGCAGGATTATTGATTTTTGTGGAGGAGTCCATGTTGGCTTCTTCTCGAATCCCTTCCTTCTCCTATCCTGATATCACCTCTGGCAGACTTGAGATACCAGTAAATCTGTTTCCCCCTTTGTCTTGTATAACGCTTAACTTCAGGATTCACTTGTTTCCTTTGAGGTGCCAACTGAAGCTAACGCTTTTTCTTCAGCAGTGCTTCCCACCAAAAACCTGCTCCCCTATTACAGCTCTTGCAGTTTTCATAGACAAAGAAATCCCCCAGCTCACATGCGCTGCACAAGGTGCTCAGTCAGTTGTAGCTCAAGAGCAAGCGTCTGGGAAGCAACGAGCTGTGGAAGGAGCGGCGTGGACATAACATACTCGGTGTATGTACCTCGCTGTTTGCAGATATTCTTTCTACTGTGGTGGCTCCTATCAATCTGGTCATAGGAGGAGTTGTTGCCTTAAAGAACACAATGCTTAAGGAGCCCAAAGGAAGACAGCGACCTGACAGTTAGAGAAATCCTACAGTTCTCTCAGCTGATATGACGCTACTCCATGCCTCCTCCCAGATTCTGGGAACAAGACAATAGAAAATAACTTTGATCTTTTACATCTAGCTATTTACAAACGTGTCTGAGCCATAAAGAGCTGGCTAAGGAGCTTGCTGGACCGTTATTTTATTTTGAAAAAACGTCTTAGAACCCTGTGGAAGTTCCAAGAAGACTGGTAGATCGCTAACGCTGTGTAAAGGGTGAACTGGCCAGGCCTGGCAGTCTGCAGCGAGCCTGAGCAAGACAACAAGTGACTGATACAGTACTCAGTTAATAAAGAATTAGAGGTCCCTCACACGCTGAAACCCACTCAATGTGTGTTTATGGAAAACAGATCCTATCAAACGAATTTGAGATCTGCCTTTATGAGATTACAAGTTGCTAAAAGTAACACTGTTGATGTGATAGACTGCTACAGGTATTTGACTTGGTGTTAACCACATTTTGATTAAAAACTCAAACAATATACAATTAACATGGCATACATTAAATGGGTTAGAAACTGGTTAACTGCGAAGTCTCAAAATGTCATTGTTATGAGGAATCATCAAGCAGGTGTGTTTCCAGCAGGATCCCACAGGGATCAGTTTTTGGCCCTGCCCAATTTAATATTTTTTATCAGTGACTTGGAAGAAAACATAAAATCACCACTGATAAAGTTCACAAAACACCCCAAAATTGGAAGCATGATAAATAATGAAGAGGACAGGTCACTGAGAACCTTCTGAATCTCTTGGGAAGCTGGGCACAGACAAAACAATATGCATTTGAATAAGCCTCGGTGTAAATCTGTACTTGTAGGAATAAATAATGTAGGCAGTGGTTAAAGGCTGAGGGACTCTACCCTGTGAAGCAGTGACTGAAAAAAGATTTGGGGCTTATGGTGGACAGTTAGCTAAATGTGAGCTTTGAGTGCAACGCTGTGGCCAACAGGGTTAATGTGAAGCTTCGATGCATAAACAGGAAACCTCAAGCAGTACTAGAGAAGCTATTTACCGCTATGTTTGGCACTCGTGTGACCAATCCTGGAATACTGCATCCAAGTCTCACATACACAGTTCAAGAAAGATATTGATAAACTGGAAAGGGTTCAGAGAAAAGCCAGGTAGACCTTTCAGTGGTAGACTCACGGCAATCAGTGTATTTGGCATAACAAAGAGCAAATAAAAGGTTGACTTGATTACAATTTATAAGTATCCACTTGGAGAACAAAATATTTGAAAACAGACCTTTCAATCTCTCAGAGAAAGATCCAATGACTGGAAGCTGAAGCAAGTCAAATTCAGACTGGAAAAAGGGCATCACATTTTAACAGTGAGGGAAATTAACCACTGGAACAATTTATCAAGGGTCATGCTAGATTCTCCATCACTGACAATTTTTAAATCACAATTGCATATTTTTCCAAAAGCTCTTAAAAGGGCTTTGGGAAGTTCTATGGCCTGTTTTATGCAGGAGGTCAGACTAGAAGATGATCAAGGGGGCCTCTTGTTGCCTTTCAGTCTAGGAATAAAGTTGAGAGACAGAAGTCAACACCTCAGAAGTGAACACAGAGTCCAAGCTGTTCAGAACCAGGGTTTTTGCTCTGTTCTCTGTCACAAATTGTGAAGTTCTCATGCCAGATGCAAATAACCCAAAGCTCGACAGTGCCTAGGTCTGGTCCCAACTCCAGTTATTCATTCATTCTTGGACTTCAAAAATTAAAGCAAACAAAATGATCTGATGCAAAAGAGCACTCAGATGTGGGGCATGCTATGACTTTGAACAGAGTTTCTAAATCAGTCAGTAACACCCCATAAAAAGGGATGTTTACTCCAGAGATTCCTGTAATCCTCTCTGATTCAGCAGGAAGTGCTCAGAGGAATGCAGGAAATGTAGGCAAGAGGGACAGGTGCAAGACTTTCACGGCTCTGGGCATATTTGAAAGTCCTGTCTCCACCTCTGCTTTACCCCATGCAATCACAATTCATTTCAGTTCAGCAGGCTGCCTGCCAAAAGCTGATTGCCACATTGCATTTACTCAAAACATAATGAACAGCACAGTACATTCAAAGCACAACGGGCATGCTTGTGATCTTATACTGTTATAGATCGCTGACTTCTGTGGACTTATTTCAGATTTTTCCACTGTGCTTGGAATCTTATGACTGTTACACTTTTTTTTTTAATAAGTAGTTAAATAGGAGCGTGTGCTCATAAGGCCTATGTCTACATTGTAAAAGCTAAGTCAACGTTACTAAGTCGGCTTAATAAATTCTACTTAAAGTCGACTTTAAGTAGACCTTATTAAGTCGACTTAGTGAGTCCACACTACATTAAGTTGACTTTATAAAGTCGACTTTAAATAAGTGCCCTGGCTTAGGTCAACTTTATAAAGTTGACTTAATGGCCCCACTGCACTAAGTCGACTTTATTAAGTCAACTTAGTGAGCCCACATTGCCTTAAGTCGACTTAATAATGTCGACTTAACGGTAAAGTTGACTATAAGTGGACCTTATAAAGTTGATTTACTGGATTCTAAAGTCGACTTCATTGCCCTGCAGTGTAGACAGGGCTCTGCTTAAGTCGACTTAAGGGCCCTTAAGTCGACAAACACATAGTGTAGACGTACCCAAGGACTATTAATGTGAAGTTACGGAGTAAAACAAGAATCTCATCTTTCTCATCTCATCTATACACTGCAATACAATTTAAGCACCAACAAATTTACAAGATGCTGTCCTTCAATATTTTAGGCATCTCTTCTTCAGCACAAACCTTAATTTGTCCTGTAGACAGGTTGTGAAAACGCTAGCTGTAAATCCAATAGGGAAAAATAATCCTAAATGCTGGTGAGGCCACACAGTTCTAAAACCTTTCCTAACCACTGCTGCTCTTGTCTACTCCACAGAAAGAGGTATATACCAGGGATGGCCAAGCTTACCGAACGCAAGAGCCACACAAGTTGATTATTAAACCTTCGCAAGCCGCACTGAGCAATTTAGCCACATATTTTTACCTACTCCAAAATTACCACGTTTAAAATTCATTGCATGCTTTAATTTTATCGTAAAAAAAGGACAAATCTTGATCCTATGAATGTCAGATTCTAATTACTTAAGGTTACCATGAAAACTAGGCCTATACAGTAAAAACTTAGTTCTGCTTGTTGTAGAAGACTGCAGGCTAGTGGAGAGTTTTTTAAAATCCCACCCATGCTTCACTTCACCCCACCGTCCCGACCCCCTCCTGAACTCCTAGGCTGGGGCTGCTTTCCTAGACTGATTTGCTGACTTTCTTCTCGGAGCCACAGTTTTTCATTCACGAGCCACATATGGCTCCCGAGCCACAGTTTGGCCATGTCTGGTATATACTAACCCTACTTTTCAGCAGAGATCCTAGAACTCCATTTGCCACAGGAAAACACAGGATTTGTGTTTTTACAGAGAATCTTTAGTTTTACATTTTGTGAAAAAAAATAAAAAACACAGTAAAACCCCAGGCCAACAGCATAAACCCAGAAAAATGAAAAATTGATGCAGTCATGTCAGTCCCATGCAGCGAGGCTCCTGTTGTCATATTTCATTTTAATCGGGAAATTTACAATGCTATTTTCTTTACAGAAGTGTCTTGCCCTCTGCCAGCAAATACTGATAGTTTGAACTGCTATTTTTCTCGCCACACAGCAAAACATTTAAAAAACTTCCTCTGTTGTTTCAAAATCACCGCTTACCCTCCTCCCCTTCTCAAATTCCTTCCTGTTCAGAAAATAGAGAGTTATGCTAATCCTTAATCTGATTTGAGAGAGAGAGAAATGCTGAGCATTTCACTTACCTCCTCACAGCCAAGCAAACAGTCAGCCTCCATCTTTTCAATTCATTAGTACAGGTCTCCATGTCCACTGGATCATCTCTCCTGTGGCCCTTTTTCACATCACTATCTAGGATTCACAAAGAGAAGCTAGAGAGCAGCTGCAGAGACTTTAGACCAAATGCCCAGCTGAAAGAGAACATTTGCTTTTTTCTTTTCCTTCCTTTTAAAAATAAAATAAAAGGCCTCAGGTGTGTACCCCCATGTGAGACAGGGAGGTGTTTAGAGATCACACAGAAAAGACAGGACGGGGGAGTTTTGGTTGGCTGTAGTGGGAGGCGTCAATGGTAGAAAGGTTTTTTTTCCTAAGTCAAAAGAAGGCAGGGGTACACGAGCAGTGCCACACCTGGCTGGTATTTGACTGACTTGGCTGTTTTTGCCTTCAATCAATTTGCCAGAAAAGCAATCAGATGGAGTATTTTTATGTAAGCCCAAAGATCTGGATTATTATCCCAGTACACCGGGATATCTATCATTAAAAGTTTCTGTGTACAGCTAAAGACAAAACACTCCTCGGCCTTCCAGCTGCGGGTTGCAAACAATCAGGCCCTGACGAGAAGACACATGTTGGATGTCTGGGAGTCAATCCACAAATTTAGACATCTGCTCCCAGTAGAGGTGAGGGAAGAGTATGATGCCTTCCTAGAGGAAGGTAAAATAGCTTCCCAGGACCTCCTCCTGTCAGCCTAGGACACGGTGGATATGGTGGCCCGCACTATGGCCTCGGCCATAACCCTGCACCGTGCAGCCTGGCTACAGGAGGCCGGAGTGCCTCCGGCCTCACAACAGGTGGCCCTCGACCTGCCTTTTGGAGGCGACGCCCTCTTCCCAGAAGAGTACTGCCCGTGACCCCAGGACAGACTTGAAATATTTTGGTCTCCTCCAGGCAGAGCCTCTTCCACAACCTCTGGCCCCATAAGGCCTGATAGTAAGCCACCCCCACACACACACACTTAAAAGTTACTGGCGAGATCTCAGTCCTCATCACCACAACTTCAGTTCGCATCCCACTTGGGGGACCCTCCTGGCAAGGCCCCTCTCCCGGGCAACTCTGAGAGAGAGAGCTTTCGACCCCTTAGTCAGCACTAGTGGTTATAATCACCAATAGCATCATCAATCACCTTCTCCAAATCGCAGCAGAGTGCCCACCGTTGTTGGACGCTCCTTCTCAGAAATGACAGATAGCCCTTCTCCGTCTCTCCTTCCTGGGGAGAATGGTTGGTTCACGGGAGAGGCAGCCTCCTCCCCTTCGGGCAGGACTAGGGCGTAACCCGTACTCACGCCCCTTTGTCTGACCCTAATGTCTTGAGAGGACTTGATGCTCTCACTGACAAACCGCCTCGCCCACCGTGGAGGGCAGAATGGAAGCCTGCCGGCTGAACCCATGCAGGCACCTGATAGCCAGCAGGCCTGGCCCCCAAGAGGCTAGCATGCCTCTGTATACGAAAAGCCTCCCCCGCCCCTTCCCCCGTCCTTGGGTGGCGACTCTATTACCCCCGGCGGGACACATACGGAGTTCGTGGCACACACTCCCAACAGCGGAGAGTGTATCACCACCTGAACCAAGCAGAGCCTCCCCTTGTGAGGTCATTTTCATACTGGGAGCTACACTCCCGCACGCTTCCCCATGGATGAGGCCCTAGCGTTCTGCCGCCCCATGCTGACGGTTGGAGAACCCTCTATTGGGTCCCGCCCCTCTACCTACAGTATGAATGAGCTCGCTGCCTTGCCCATCTTGCCCTTACCACCAGCAAGACTAGCTGGTGTTTAACCATCATTCCCACCCAGTCAACCCTCATTAGGGTTGTGGGCATGCGCTTCCTAGTCGAAGCACACAACCCCCTCCCTGACCCCATGGAGCAGGTAATGCGTTCCCGCCTGCCGAGTGCCAGATGCCACCATCAGGACTCAGCCATTAGACGTACATGTTGGCCAACTCACTCATGGGTCTTGTGAGATATGAACCCTACAGTACTCACTACTTCTGGCTGGTTCTCAGCTTAGGTGAAAGCGGTTGAGAGAGGTCGTAAAAAACGGGGCCCCGGCCCATTCTTCTACTATCTTTTAAAAAAATAGATAGATAGATGGGGGGGGGGGAACCACGTGAACGGTGAACCTTTCCCGCCCCCGGGAATCTCCCAACCTGGGTCATCGATCACCACTACCCAGGACGTGCCCTCATGCCAGAACCCCCATACACGGGGGTCTTACCCCTCACAGAGGGGACCTGGGCCACTTTCCTCTCTCTATCCCTAAGGTGGCTGTTCTGTTATATCCCAGTCAGGAAACCCTCAGGTCTCGGAGATCCAGAGGAGATAACTTGATAATAGTGATGAAACCATACAGATCTTTCCCTTCACCATTTGGTCGAAGGCAAGGAAACTCATCCCTTCACCCCTCGCTATGTTCATAGTCACCGCTCGCGCCCTCCGCAATGGTTCAGAACCCCCCCCCCCCCCGAAGGGTACTCCCCTGGGGCCAATCTTCACTTCCCAGGGTTTCATCCAGTGGTGGCTCTCACATAGATAACCGCCCCCCCCACCCCCCAGGGCACAGCTGTAACACCGTGATTAGCCCAGCCTAGCTACCAGAGCCTCTCACTCAGGAGTCTCCCGGGTACAATTCCTTCCTTCCCATTACGCCCCAAGGCTCACCTCGTCTTCGTAGGTGCGTCTTAGAATAACATACTCCTGTCCTAAGCATTTGTGACAGAGTTTTGCACTTGACAAAGCCCACTCTACATCCACCCTGAAATTCCTCTGAATGACCAGAATTAAGGATCTGGCTGACCCTTGATAGAGTTCACCTTCCCGGTAAGATCTAATACCATCAGTAGCATATTCATAGAGGACACTTCAGATATACTGTAAGTGTCTTAAAGAGGAGACGGCTGGAGGTACTCCATCGGGGTGGCATACCATCGCTCCACCCCTTTTGGAGGAGCCTAACTCGCCCCCCCCCAGGGTCCCTCCTGAAGGGAGCCTCAATTCTGTTGTGCACACCTGTGCAGCATTAGCTAAGCTTGGGCCCATTCCGGGATGGTCCTCCCTGACGGTGCGAGACCATGTAGGCCAAAGTGGGTGGTTCTGTAGGCTGCGGGTACTAGCATCTGGGCCTATCCTGCTCACGAGCCCATCACCAAGCCATAGCCTTAACACATCCAGCCCTCTGCCTTAGCATTTCTGTGGCTGCCTTCCAGCTGCTGCATTTAAAAAGAAGAAGAAAGGGAAGGGTGTAGGTAGCAATAATGCCATTTCCTTATCCCGTGTGAGGATACAGACCCTAACATCCCACCAAAGGGGGCTGTCACTGTGCGATCAGTAAACTCAGGGAGGCCTGATCACACCTTTCAGGCCCATAGAATGTCCTGCCTGTGCTGCTCTTATCTAGTACCATAGGATGGGCCAGGCATCTGGTCCCACCATTCCAGTCCCGCTGCCTCACTTATGAGTGTGCCAAATGGGATTGTCAGCTGTTGCCCTCAGTGTCCCAACCATTTCTTTGAATTAGCCCAAAGTAATTTCTCTAGATTCCACCCTCCTGTGCCTGGTAACCCAGCTCTCCTGTGGGATACCAAGTGCGCCAGATTCATGTACCTGATGTTCTCTGGTGGGGGGTGTCACTGCCGCAGGGCCCAGGGGGCTGCAGCCCTCTCAAGTCCGCAGCCTACCCCCATGACCTGCATGTGCCTCACAATACCAGACTGAGGGAAAGACAGTCTAATTCTCCTCCTCTGGTTTTCTGCAGTGCTGATAACCACCACTGCCAGCCTGGCAAATTTCGGGCCGTGGGAACTCCCCTGTAGGAATCACGCCAATACGTGCTGCTGCCAGAACACTAAATCTTCTGGCCTCCACGCAGCGTCTGCCAATACCCCCTCAGGAAGAGCAATTAGAAATGCATTCCTCGGCCATAGCTATGATGCGTTGGTACCTCTTACACGTAAGGTGACATTAGGCCATCATGCCCACACACACCAATCGGTGCTCAGGCAATTCGGGCCTACTTCTCTCCACTGGGTTATGTCCTACATCTCCAGGCTACCCCTGCTGGAATGAAGGTCCTGAGGTCAATTTCTTAGACCCTTGAGGACCTGCTCGCTGGACAATTACCCATGTCAGAGTTATGCTGTGCTGAAGGAGGAAGCACCAACTCCACCACCATCCATCAGCATGGTTAGCAATCACCTATTACTGAACGTATCCAAGCAGCGCTTGAAGAATGGTGGGTTACTTACCAGTAATTGTCCTTCTTCGAGATGGGCTGCTCGGATTCATTCAGATCCCTCTCCCTGCCCCACATCTGGAGTTGGCGACTCCTAGGAACTGGGGAGGGGGCCAGGCGGCTGCCACATTTCCCCCCCGGGGGGGGGGGGGGGGGGGGGGCGGTGGCCACCTGCCCTCTTCTGACAGGCCAGGGCAAAAAGTTCTGACCAATCTGGCGCTCTGGTACGGAGACACCTATTTCTGAATGAATCTGAGCAGCCCAGCTCAAAGGAGGATGGTTACTGGTAAGTAACCCACTGTTTCTACTTCTGCAGTTTAAACGATAGGTCAAAAACTGTTGAAAATATGGCAGCCGGCTACCCACCAACACATAACACAGGTGTGTGAGAAAGGGCTTGGGTCATACAACAGTGAGATGTGCGATGTTATCATTCTTATTTATAAGTTCTCTCTAGCTACTATAAATGAATGTCGGAGTTGAGGTTGCAGCAGGCATGCCTGAGGGGAAGTGCCTTTTTTGCATTTCAAAGGTCTAGTAGGACCACACAGATTTTCTTCTGTGAAAACTGATGTGAGACATAAATCTGTCAGTCTTTAAAAGAGCCTCAGGACTCCTTGTTTGTTTTATAGCAGAGCACTGTTTTTCCTCAACCTCTAGTGGACCAGGGAACATCTAAAGGTATTAATTACTTTACAGGAAAACCTGATGAAAACTTTGAGAAACCTGGCATATACCAGTTGTGATGTCTGTAATATCTGACTACTACACATACTTGCGAAAATGATTCAGGAAACCAAATTAAATACAATTTTTTAAATATAACGTGTTTATTTCTAAAAAGTAGCCACATGATGATTATGCACTCAACTTAAAACTGAAAAATGATATTCCTCAAGTTTTAATGGGAACTCTGGACCTGCACAATCGAACAAAGTTCATTTATTCTGGGAGTAAGGTTCATCAAAGACAGTCTTACCATGGCCGTTATGGCCTAGCAACTTCAATGCTGGTGGAAACAGCAGCAGGAAATTTAAAATGCCCCAGTGGCAAAGCTTCCAGATGCATGTCAGCATCCACCACCACCACCTTGCTCCTTTGCTGTGGCTGGAGCATTTTAAAGCTGCCAGACATGCATCAGCACTGTGGTGCTCCTTCCTCTGTTCCATCTTGGCCCTGGCCCCTCCAATGGGGAGGGGTCAGGACTGGTCACGAAACACCTTCACTATGTCCACAGAACACCAGCTCTCTGGGTCTGAAGCACTGGCTAATTTGCAGAGGCACTGTACTTCTGGACTGGTCAGCTGAGAATAAAGAGCCTGGATTGTCATGCATGTTCCCCAGTAGAATAGCCAGAAATGTTCTGGGGCCTAGGAGTCATAGGGTTGGAAAGGACCTCATGAGGTCTTCTAGTCCAACCCCCTGCTAAAAACAGGACCACTCTTACTAAGTTATCCCAACCAGGGTTTTGTCTATCTGGGTCTTAAATATCTCTAAAGATGGGGATTCCACCACTTCCCTAGGTAACCCATTCCAGTGCTTCAACATCCTCCTAGTAGTAAAAACTTTCCCACTATCCAACGTCGACCTCCCAGCTGTAACTTGAAACCTTTGCTCATGGTTCTGTCCTCTGTTACTGCTGAGAACAGCCTAGCTCCCTCCTCTCTGGAGCACCCCTTCAAGTAGTTGAAGGTTGCTATCAAATCCGCTCTCAGTCTTCTCTTCTGCAGGTTAAATAAGCCTAGTTCCTTCAGTCTCTCCTCATTAGCCATGTGCCGCAGCCCCTTAAATCGTTTCCGTTGCCTTCTACCGAACTCCTTCTAATTTGTCCACATCCTTCCTGTAGCGGGGAGCCCAAAACTGGACACAATATTCCAGATGCAGCCTCACCAGTGCTGAATAGAGGGGAATAATCACATCCCTCGATCTAATGGCAACTGTCCTGCTGATGCAGCCCAATGTGCCATTGGCCTTTTTGGCAACAAGAGCACATTGTTGATTCATATCCAGCTTCCTGTCCGCCATAATGCCCCGGTCTTTTCCTACAGTGCTGCTAGTTGGCTGATCGCTCCCCAGCCTGTAGCAGTGCATTGGCCTAGAGGTTAAAGACTCCATGCCCCATCACCAATCCACTGAACCACATAGTGCTACAGCTGGTCCGGCAGCTTTTCAATAGAAATCCAATAGAGCAAGACAAATGGCCCTAAGGAGCACTCAGCTTTGTTTGTGATTGTGAACCCTGACCTCTATCAGCTCTAGTATTCAAGCCTGAGCCACTTTACATGTGTTTGCAAATGTGTGTCTCTGCAGTTCCCATTTGGGGTTTTCATTACTCGGCCTAGGTGGAGAAGTGAAGCAAACAAGCAGGACAGAGCCTGACTACACAAAGTACCCAAAAAGGGGGGTCACGGTTGAGGCTGCTTGTCTTGGCTGGGGGATCCGTTTGTGGGGTTTTTGCCTTTTTCCAAAAGGTCTCATCATTTGTGTTTTCAGGTTACAAATTGTCATAAGAAGGGCTCATTCCCCAGTTTCTCATCTTTACAGAAGCCCAGAACCACCATATACAGAGCCCTGCATGGATGCAAAAATGTGGATCCTTATCCTCTATCTAGACCACAATCTGCATGCCATGTTTTCTCTATAGCTGTAACCACGTCCACAACTGAGCTTAGGCTCACAGTCAGATTTTAGCTTTTGATTGGCTCATTCCCCAAATGCATCCCACCCACTTTTTCCTTTTCTTGTTTGCAGTTCGCATGCTGTACTGTCAATCAGATTTCCTTGGCCACCAATGAACTCTCTGACAGCATGGCATGTGAACTGCAAACAAAGCTAAGGAAGGAGTAGGCAGGGAAGTCATGGGCAATGAGTGAATCAAAGGCCAGCATGCTGACTGACAGACAGTGATTGGTGACTCTCCAAGCTGCAGCCTGATGTGGCTGAGACTCTGATTGTCTGGCAGACCACAATCAGAGCTCAGCTAGGATTGGCTGGAGCGCTTCCTTGTTTCCCTGCATGCTCCTGACACAGATCATAGCAGCAGTTGCAGTGATGGATCACACGCTGGGCAGATAAAAACAGAATCTGCATCCATGGATCAATCCACAGCAATGGGTCTGCGGTTATCTGCATCCAAGGATGTAGATACCTGTGGATCTGCCGGGCTCTAACCATATGAACAGTTGACAAGTTCCAAAGGGGTAGCAGTGTTAATCTAGTTCTATGTGCCAACAGTGCCCCACCACCTTATACATTGGACAAACTGGACTGTCTCTGCACAAAAGAATAAATGGACAGAAATCTGAGATCATAAATAACATTTAAAAACCATTAGGGGACCACTTCAGTCTCTCTGGTCACTCCATGAAAGACACGTCTGTTGCAATTCTTAAACGGGCTAATTCTAAATTAAACCTTCAAAGAGAAACCACAGAGTTAAAATCAGTATGCAAATTTGACACCACTAATTTGGGTTTGAACAGAGATATGAACTGGTTTTCTCATTACAAACACTGATCTTTATAAGTGCCACTAGACTGCTTCTTTGTTTTTCATTACAAACAATGATTCTCACCTCTCTCCACCTCACAACTTCCTGATATGTTGTTCCACATTGATTGAATCTATACAACTTTTTTGATTTTCTGTAGTAATCTGACCTGATGCGGTGAAATGTAATCAAAGGATTTATCTTTCCCTCCCATTCTGCAAGTTTTCCGTTTCAAAGTGTGATCTCTCCCATGAAATCTCAGGTGGAAAAAAAAATTGTTAGTATTTAAAAGTGCCACAGGACTCCTTGCTTGTTTCATATGAACAGTTGTTGACTTCAAGTCAAGCATAGGCATTGCCAGGATGTGCAAGTGACCAAGACTGACAAGATTTGATTTTAGAACTTGATCAAGAAACTATTTTGTTATTTTTTACATTTTCTATTGTATTATACAAAGAATGCGACTTTCTGGACCTGAATACATTAAAAGCATTTTAATACATACATACACCCTTCACAGTTAATGGAATATAATGCATTCCATAATGCATATAGTGATGGTTGTTAAGATGTTCCCAGATGCTGTATTTACTGTAAGATGGTTTGCATGATGATTCAGATTGCATTGATTTGATCTGGCACTATCCAATGCATGTCAAGATACTGCAGAGGAAACATTACACTGAAGATCCCAGTGCAGCCACATGCAGAAAAGGACAACACACTTTGCTATGGAGTCATCTGAAGTAGCAGTATGCTGTCAGAATCAGGTCTGTAACTAGGATGGGACAAAAGGGGTTTTGCCCCAGAGCGGCTCCATTTAGCTGCTCTATCAAAGGGTGTGCTCCATGTTGTTCGCTCCAGGCATCGCTCATTGTAAGGGGTTTGTTCCAAGAGGAACGTGCCCTGGGCACCGAAATGCCTAGTTACAGTGCTGGTCAGAAGACAGTGTCATAAGAGTAATAGGGAGTCATACAGCATGCTGTCAAAAGACTGGTTTGGTTTGTTTGTTGCATGTTGCAGTACAGTGCCGTGTGCTGTAGAATACTGCAGAAAGATGAGATGCCCATTACACTGAATTGAGACAGTGCAGGAAGCTGTCACACACAAGGCAAAAAAGGATTGTAACACAGATTAGCTGCAGCATGTGGGAATTTCCTGTGTGTCTTCTCTGTATCTAAGACTCCTTAGGAAGATTAATTAGATGGTGAGAAGTTCTAGTTTCACTTTTCAGCCTGGAACTGAAGTATTATACATCATCTCACTTTAGCTTCACACTAGGCTCTGAGACCAAAACTATGGTTATGGCTTCATCACCATCTCAGCCTAGCTTCGCACTTCCACATAAGTGAAAACAACTTGAATTCTTTAGAAAGATGACATCAGAGCAGTGACTATTCTCCTTGGGGCAACTATAACATAACAGTCTTACTCATGGCATGAAAGAAATTTCTTAATGCATCTGTCAGAGATGGAAGATTCATAATTTTTCAGGAAAAATACCATAATGTCTTCATGTACTCGGCAGCAAGATGCACGACCAATGCTCTGGTGCTGAGAACACTCACCCATCATGAAGGATTACCAGTTAGTAAATCCATTACCTTAAAAAGGGAACTAAGACAACACTTGTGCCCTCCTTATACTAAGAGGTCCACAGTAAATGTCAATGGAGGATAACCTTGACAACTCACCCTAGAGAATGAACACCACCAATATATTTTTATAAATAAAGCTTTCAAATCCAAGCTTATATTCAATTAAACTAAATGCTCAGATTAGACTAGAACCTTTAAACTAATCTTGAATAGTCAGGCATAAACAGACCTCTTTTTAGGGTTTGACAGACTTCATTTACCCAATTTCAAACCCACTCAAATAGCACAACTACAAAAGTTAAATTCAGACGCTACTGGAGTTCACATTCCACTCAAGAGAAAGAGTGAAAAAAAGAGGAAAAATATTCACTATAAACAGTGTAATGTATGGAACAGTGAGTGGACAGAAAACAAAAGCTCCTAAAATATAATATCAAAGGAATATATCAATAAAATGTCCTCCATAGGGAACTCACTTAAGGCAGCCTTTATTCTGAGGTGGAGTCATTTATCCTAAATGAGAAGCACAGCCCTCCATATAGCTGAAGTTTAAAAAAAATAAAAATAAAAATAAAAATAAAAATAAAATCACCTTGGGAACAGAGCACAAAAAATTTCACCAAGCTTCTCCCTGAAAAGTAGTTCAGTAAACCATGAGCTCCATGCAGCTCATTCAGTCCTGATCCTCATGTTCTGAAATTGAGCTGTGAAATGTATTTCATAAGAAGTGAAATTTACTGAATTATCCCTGATGTACTGGATTGAAATTCTACCTTTTGGAACTTCAGTATTCCTGCTCTTTAGCTAACAGATGGTTAATTACCACCATAAAAACCAATGAATAAATCAACTTATTCATACAATCCCATTGTGCAAGTCTCGTAAATATACCTAACTGTATAATTTAGAAATCATTTCTTTTGAAGTATACAGTGCAATTTCAAAAGGAGAAGGGACTAGAGTTAAACCTTCATAAAAACTCCGGAGTACAAGATATGATCTATGCAAAAAAGGCATGACAGAACACAGCCACGGCAAGTAGAATGATACCATTAATGTTCACAACATTTCTCCAGATTGGTGCCTCAGAAGTGTCAGTTAGTTTCTTCTGCATTGCTTCTTGCTCCTCTTTGCTCAGCTTGGGCCCCTTTTTCTGATCTAAGCCACAGAAACAATTGTAGGCCTTTTTCCAGCATGATTGTTCTTCATCACCTTGTTCTGTGACGGAAGAAAAACCAGCACATTGGTCAAGTAATCTGGCATGTGTAGCTACATTAAGACTGACATTATAACAAGGTCTCAGTGATACAAACATTCTTTAGAATTTCCTGTATTTGAAATCACAGTGCCTAATTCACAGTCTTAATGGTGGAAACATAGATAATGAGAGAGAAAGGGCTGTAGTCTCAGATGAACATTTAGTTTTCACAGCAGATGTGCAAAATGAGTGACTTATGATCATCAAAAAGCTCTGCAGTCAGTAATTTTGAACCCTACAAACCTGTGTGTTCCCAGTTCACTGTTTGTTCTCAGTTACCAGTGATACAGCTGAAAATGCTGGTAGCCCACAAATGCTAAAATTCACTAGGTTGCTTCAAGAACATTATAAATACTTAAAAGATACAGGACCTGGGACAGAACTGAAGAGTGTTGGGTACTGAGTACTGAGCCAGATCTTCACCCTTGGCCCTCTCCCACTACACTTGCTTCTGCTTTGTGCTGCTTTGGGACTGCGGAGAGAGGAGGATGGCCACAGGGAACCGTCTGTGGCTCCTTGGGCCAAGACTTCACAGGGACAGGTCTAATTTACATCAGTGGACAATCTGGCACAACAAAGCTCTGCTCTGACACATCCACTTTCCTTCTTCATCACGTCTGGCCTCCAACTTGCTCCCTCCTTCCCTTATACAAGGTTAAGGTTAGGGAGGGCATCTGTGTAGGAGGCAGCTCCAGCTTTCTCCTGACAGACAGATCCCCTCTTGGGAAGAATTCTCCACTAGCTATCTCAGATACAGTGTGACCTCTTCTTATGACTTACACTTCCTTGCATTTAATTTCCTCCCATTCTGTAAAAAAAAGTCTACGTCTACACTTACATGTGAATTCAAATTGATTGTCATCAATTCGAATTCAAATAAGTGCATGGACATGCCCGCTTTTCTCAATTCGAACTAAGGCACTCCTCAGTTCGAATTGAGGAAAGCAGAGTTCAAATTGGTCAAACAGGCTTTTCCATCAAAGTCAGGGTCAATTTGAAGTAAGTAATTCGAATTGACATAGTGTGGCCATGTCAATTCGAATTCACTGTTAGTTTGAATTAGCCACAGCTTGATTTTTCCCTATACAATAGTGCCCCCTACTGAATTTGAACTAGCAAGTCCTGTTCATGGATGTGCCAATTCAAACTGGATTTTCTAGTGTGCCCATGTCAATTCGAATTGATTGAATTTGAATTAGATTCAAATTGGTCAATTCAAATTCAGTAATTCAAATTGAAATGCTCAGTGTAGACATAGCCTACATTGCTCTATCTTCAAAGCGTTTGACGAAGTGGGATTTTCTCCCACAAAAGCTCATGCAATAAATATATTTTTTAATCTTTAAGTGCGACAGGACTCCTTGTTTGTTTGTTTTGCATGATTTAAGGCAACTCTACCCTGGCTACATGGTGCACAAAGGCCTTAGCAACTTGAGACACCAGACATGACTCTTCAGCCTGTGAAGCAGGTCACTGTACAGAGTTTCCCTCTGTTATTAAAGTGGGATTTTTTTGTTTTGTATTTTTAAAAATTATTATTAAATGGCCCAATTCACTATGTTTTCAACCTCGTGGAAACCAGCCAGGTAAAGTTTTGTGCAAGTTTCTTCAATGTTCTGGCAAAACACCTTCATCCTGCTGTGCACTACCTTTGTTTTTCCAAATGTATCCATATTCTGTCCTTTCACGTGTAAGCCCCTCCCCGACAAATTTACCAAGGATGTAATGCCTCTACCACCCTCTTCTGGACCTGGGGCTCTCACCTAACTCCACAAAGGCTTTTGTACTATGCATAAAAATAAACTAGAACTAGATTGCCATCATATACTTCATTTCATTCCCATTCTACACCAGACTCGATTAATGAACAGTGGTGAAAAATTAGAGCATTAACTCTGCGTCTACTAGCCCTTTAGCATCTGTGTTTTCACAGGTGAACAGGACACTTTCATTGTTTCTTCAGGAATGAAGTTCGGTACTACAAATACACTAATGGCTTCTACAGATCTTATAAGAGAATGTTATCCAGAAATCACCTGATACATCATCATTGCTTGCGGGTTCCTCAGCCTTCTCATTTGCATCCAGGTCAATTCTCTCCTCCTTGCTGTTACGCAGAGTCCAACACAAGCGGTAAAGCTGTCATTAAACAAAATATATTTACAACCTGCAGCACTTTAGAATGCTAAGACAAACAGATTGAAATTGTATAGAATGTGGAGGCTCATAAATGTTTGCTAAATAATATTCAGAGATTATTAGACTGCAGATAGATACTCTAGGAGACAATTGCTGTTTTCCCTTCTTAACACCTTCATCTTTAAATCTTTACTACAACACACAAAATGCATCAACTGTTCTCTCTCTCCCCCCCCTAGGGATCAAATCCTTTATTACTGCATATTTTTCCACTATACAATGTCTTAGAAGTATTACTAGTTACAGAGTGCTCTTCACAACATTTGTTTTCCTAGAAGTGTCTGTTCCATTTCCAGGGATATCTGGATCAAGGAATAATTTGGGAAAGATGTGAAAGTTCTCTCTAAACCCAGTTAAGTAGGAGAACCCTATATTATTTGCATAATCTAAATTCTAGGGTAGAATATACTTGCTAATACTATTTTCAGTGTAAATGAAAGTGATGAGTTCCATAGATCTCCTGTGAAGAGAGAAGGAGAGCACGTGAAAGACCAGGCAAGGCAATGATACTCACATGTACATCCGGAATTGGTTTAGTTAGCAGTGAGACACCCAGGATGATGATGCAGGAGACTCCAAAAAGGATGATAGCAAAGTAAAGGTAGTGAACTCCACAGATGATCTTTGGACAGTTGCTGGGGTTTGAACAGCTGCCAGTTCCATAGGCAAACTCTGCAATCATCCGAGCCAGTCCAGCTACCAATCCAATGACCATGCCCCAGAAGGCACCCTGCAAAAGAAAGTAACAGGCAGATTTATAAATAATTCTCTTCTCCATATATAACCTCACCTCCTTCCATTGCAAAAGTAAGATGGCTTGGGCACGATAGCCTGCACATGCTACTTTGTTATTGAAGAAGGGTTGCTCATGGATGCTGGGGTACTGGCACAGGTTTTTAAAAAAAAGAACTGCACTGCAGTATTTGTTTTGAAAAGAAATTGTCTCTCAAGAGTTACATGAAGTTTACAATGACCAGTCCCAATAAAATTTCTAGGAATGTCCTTTCCCAACCCTTCCATGAGATTCTTTGACCTATGATATGCATAAGGTCAGACTAGATGATCATAAATTTTTTTTCTGACCTTAAAAAAATATATGAAATTACTACAATCCTTTGCCTCCCCACAGCGCAGCTCAAATTCAAGCTGGTTTTGAAGTTTATAGACTGTCAGATGAGCAGCTAGCATTTTAGGTCTTTATCTAAACCAAACCTTTGAAGAGAAGGTTATTCACCCTGTGCGGTAACTGAGATTCTTCAAGATGTGTTTCTCTGTAGGTGCCTCACTGTAGGTGTGGGAACATCCCTGCACCTGAGACAGGATATCTTTGAGGACCATTGGACCACACAGTGCTATATAGTGCCTCTATACAGATGCTGCTCATGACACCAGACTGAAATTAGCACCTGTGTGACCCAATAGGCACTACTGATGATGATCTCCAATCTCAGGTACAGGGATATTCTGAAGTTACAATGGAGCACCCATTAGGATGCTGTTTGAAGAAAAACCTTCAGAGATTTTTCCATCTCTAGCCATGTGCTTACCAAGACTCTTAGTTCTGGTATTACTAAATACAAACCAAATCAACAGACATAGGGCCAAAGTCACTGCTGGAGTAAGCAGATCCAGTCCTTTTACTATAGTCAAGTTGCATCTGTTGTAGAAAATGAAAGCCTGAGTCTGGGGCATTGCTGTGCTGGGGCCAGCAGGACATGGGCTCTGCATCTCCTGCATGCTGTGCCTGACCAGCAGCACAGTGGAAGGGGCTGGATCGGGCTCCAGGACAGAATTGGGGCTGTGGGGCAGGGTGGGCCTGGGGCCCAGCCCTTACCTGGCAATGTTCCTGGCTTGAGTCTTGGTATAAGAGGCCTGAGGCCTGAACTAAAGGAGCAGTCATGCCCTGCTGAGTACGTTAGTAAGACTTGGGCTGCTTGCAAGTTCACTAAATCTTGCAAGAATAGCCCAGGAATCACAGAAACACATACATTCCTAAATATGATTGCACTCAGGACACTCATTCAAACACATTCCAGAAAGGCTAGTATCAGAGCGCTCTGATATCAACTATGGCATAAAAACACTCCACACAGATAACAAAGACACATTGACCACTGCTAAGGAGAAGGTCGGGATGACAGAATGACGGATAGAGATGTTTTGATCAAAACAACAAGACCTTCCCCTTCCTTGCTGAACCCTGCAGACCCCATGGAGAGCTAGAAGGTTACATTAAAGTACTGTTTCCCAGAAACCGTCACTTCCAAGTGAAACAGCAGGTGGGTCCCTAGTTTTGCAACTGTCTAGTAGCCAATAAAGTCTCACAAAATCAATGCAGATTTCCATATATATCATGGAAGAGGGGCATGAGGATTCCTCAGCCTAGCTCAGAGCCCATCAAGGACTCTGCTTTGCAATCTCAGGGATCAGGCTGTAGCAGAATAGCCTCAAAGGAACTGAGAGCATCAAAACTGAGAAAGGCTAACTGGCTCAGTGCACAGAACAATGTCTTTTGTGAACTTCTGCACACAGAGCTCTTCCCCTAGCCTGTACTCACCTCTTCATTGACCCTCTTGCAGAAGATGGCCAGCAGGAAGACAGCAGCAATGGGTGGTCCCAGGTAGCTGGTGATAGACTGTATATAATCAAAGAGCTGCCCGCTCTGTGCCGACTGCACCACAGGAACCCAAGCAATGCTGATGCCAATTAAAGCTAAGATAAATAACCTGTAAACACAACAATAGAAGAATCTGTTAGCCCCCCATTTATAGAAATCAATCAGAAATACAAAAATCAGAATGAATTACACAATTTAACATTTCATCCTGTTAGTCAACTGGCATTAAACATCAGCAGAAAGAACAATCATCAGTACTGGAGAAAAGGACATCCAGCAAGGAGATCTCACCAGATCCATCAGGTCTCAGTCAACTCAAAAAGAGACCTCTGCTATCAAAACAATAAATCAGCAGGTCACCTATAAACATGGAAACCAATCCAACAGCAGGGAGAGATCAATACAAGAGAAATCAGAATCATGGCTTGTGAACATGAGTGACAGTGTAAGTTTGTCTAATAGACACCTTGGATTAATCTTTAAATAAAAAAAACATGGCCTGGAAAGTACCCCACAAAATGACTGATGCTGCTGTAGATTTGTCTAAATGGCATCTTGAAATGAAATTTAAATAGATCCCCTGGGAAATCTATAGGAAAAAGGCACCTTTGACTGATCTTTAACTAAGAAACATGGCCTGGAAACTATCCCATGGAACATCCAGGACACATGTGAGAGTAACCTGTCAGACCACAAGAGGTCACTACGGCCCCACCTGCACTCAGAGAAAAGGGTTGCCATCAAGGCACTTGAAGGTGAACTTTAAAGGATGCAAAATAAAAAAGGAGCCTTGTGGAACTTTCAAAACTAACAAGTGCCACCAGACTCCTTGTTTGTTTTGCTGAACTAGACTGACATAGCTCCCCCTTTGGAGCTTGTCAATTTTAAAAGATGACAGTTTCTGATGCCTCTAATATTTTGCTAGGTTCCTAATGCTGGGAAGGGGTAGAGTTACACTTACCTTCCAGCCAGCATGAGCTCTCTCTCCGTTGCCCGGGATCGTATTTTGGTGTAGATGTCCATGGTGAACAGAGTGCTAGCACTATTAAAAATGGAAGTCAAGGAGCTCATGAGAGAGGCCAACATGACTGACAACATCAAACCTCGCAAACCTGAAACACAGAGAGAAAACTTCTGATGAAGTGGGAATTTCTCCCACAAAAGCTCATGCAATAAGTAAATGTGTTAGTCTTCAAGTGCCACAGGACTCCTTGCCTGTTACACCCGAGCTGGGGAGCCTCAGTCACTAGAGAAGCTCCGTAAGTCACATTGCTTTGAGTGCATGGTCTGGGTGAAGAATGCCCAACTTATGAGAACTTCAGTGTACCATACTGAGACATTGTCAGAAAGGTTCCTGTCTAAAGTCAAGAAGTACAACATTCAGAATACCACATAATACCAGGTAGGATTCACCTGTATACAAGGTTGGGGTCAGACAGCTCCCAACAGGCACACATTCTTGTAGGTTTAAACTATCTGATGGGACTCTGGCTCATGGGGACAGAAAGAACACGGCTCAGGAACAACTCCTAAAGGGACACACAATCAAACAGTGTAATGATACTCAGGGGAACACACCTGGATTACATGCATCTTGAAAGAGCTGACTCAACAAAAGGGATAGCAAAACCAAGACAAATAAAGAGAAAGTGATAAGAAATCCAGACATTACTAATCAGAGGTCTACCTAATAGGGAAATGTCATTTATCCCAGCCCTCAGTCTCCAACCTATATTCGGCTTGCACTGCAGTTATGTCAGTGTAAACTTTAAACAAGTCATTCTAGATTTATATCAAAGCAAAATTTGACCCTTTGTGGCCAACATAACCTTTCACCCTTAGCTCACAAATTAGGCTAGCGTGCAGTGGACAATCATTTGTAATATTTGAAAGAAATGGCAGGTTCCTACCAAGCTGCTGATGGGGTTGCAGCCACTGCTTCAACAAACAGGTCTAACCTGCTTTGCAGCTCAGTGGAACCAAGTTTTTTACCTTGCCTTGAAAGCAATTGCCCCTTGGCATTAGACCTGCTACCCACTCTACGAAACCCTGCTGCCTTTACTAAGTTAACTCTGGGAGCTGTCATTTATCAAGGCCATCATCAATCCCTTCTCAGACCTTTATAATTTCAAGAGTTGACAAAATGAGTGTCTGCTCATCATCTTTCCCTTTGCCTTTTGTGCTCAGATCCCTGGATCTAGCTGGCAACTTACAGCTCACCTCTCTTGTAACCCTTCTCCCTACTGGTCAAGCCTGCCAGCATCACTATCCAGCTGAGTCTCCTCCCAGAGAGGGACAGTCTTCTCAGCATGCACTGAGTTCTCAAACCCTTCCCTGCTGTAGCCTCCTAAGATCTACAAAACTCATAGGCCAGGAGAAAGCAGAGGCCCCATGTGTACAGGGCTTGGATCTCTGAGATCCTCTTCCAGGAACGCTGCTCCTTTTCTATAGTGAAAGACAGCTGCCAGTTAGAAGTCAGGGAAACAGACTTCAGCACATGAGCCTCCCTTCAGCTTGTCCTAAAACAGACAGCTCCAAACCAGCCCTCCAGACAGCCTAGGGCTCCATAAACCCATCCTTTCTTAGTGGCCCATCTGGAAACCACAGACATAACATGAAGGCCTAACATTGTCTGTGGATCTTCTATATTTTTTCTTACCTATGCCTCGCTCCCTCCAGAGGAGAACTGTTCTGCAAAACTGAATAGACCTTATAATGTACCCATGGCTGTGCATAGGGAGGGCTGCACTTTGTCTTCCCAGCCCAGCTGAGTTTAGCAGAACTGCAAATATCTCTCAACACAGCGATCCTAAGAGAGGTGGCCTCATGGCAGCTGGTAACTTCAGGCAAGATTTATCCCTCACTCTTGACTAACACAGGCAGTCCTGCTGGGGGACACACCCATGGCTAATCTGTAACCACCTGGCATCTATGGCCATACTGATCACAACACGCAGCATGTATAGGAATATACTGTATATATTGGAATGATGCTAGGTCTATAATAGCTGAGCCCTGATAACGTAAGGAGGGTCTGTGGTATTTTAGTGATGTCAAATCAGACTAACTGAGAATGCAGGTCCCCTAGTTCTGGCAGCTGAATTCCAGCCCTGACAATCTCTCCCTCATAGAAACCAGCTTCAGTTAATCTCTTATGCACGTCTTTTCCACAAAAAACACTGTCACAGCCAGCATCTTACCATTCGGCATAAGGTCCACCACCATTTTTGGATAAGCAACGTTTGTACAGCCAACTTCTGTGCCACAGTACTTCTTACATTCTGAAGGCACGATGCAAGCTACCACATCTGAGAGAAAAACAACAAAATAGGGTTACATGGGGACATAGCAGCAAGCTACCCAGAAATCAAGAGATTTCTCAAACCTATCTCCATGCTAAATGGCTGGATTTATTTGCCTGAGAGCACCCTTGGCTCTGCAGCTGTGGGAACTTCTGCATTGCCTCTTTGCTGCCTGGGGAACAGTAACAGTGCTGACGTCAAACCATTAAAACTGCATCTAGAGCTGCACAGGAGGCCAGGACTGAATAATGTGAGGACTGAAAATTGCAAAATTAGGACTCAAGTGCCAAACAAAGTTAGCACGTGCTCTGAAAGGCCCTCTGTGGCTAAAAACACCTAGTTCAGGGCAGAGTGAAAGAACACCTGACTCTACACTCACACTGAGCTTGAGAAGCATGCGAATCACAGGCACTGCCATGAGCCACAAACACTCCTCTGTCTGGGAGCAAAATGCCACTCACAAGCTGGAGCATTTCCCACCAACTCAGACAAAGCAGCAACTCTAATAAACGCCATGAGAGAGAACAGGAGACGCACACTGTAGGACTCCTGTCCCCACAAGGGACAACATCCTCGGGAGTCCTGAGCAGGAAAAGAAGAAAGAGCAGTGGCTTTTTATTTTGTTGGGAAGGCTTGTCTGTGCATGTATTTTGGTGGCCTGAGTCAAGGCAGGGCAGAGAAAACAAAATGAGAGAGGCTGGAAGAGGATTGAGAAGGAGGAGGCTACAGTATAAACTCTGACCTGTGTACAAAATCCGACTAATCATGCCAGGCATCACCATCAAGAACATGGGCAGCAGCTTCAGGTACCCACACGCGACACAGCCAGCCTTCACATGGGACATGTTCTTGGCTGAGAGACATCGCTGAACAATAACCTGTCAATGAGACAGTAAATGTGAATGACTCCAGCTTAGCCACCCAAACAAGACGCCAGGTGCACCAAGGCAAAATGACTCTGTTTCAACTGTATTCCATCAAGAACTCTTTGCTCTTGGTCATAATTAGAAAAATACAAGGGCACTTGAAGTCCTGAGAACACATTTAAATGGAAATATATTGCCTAATGTGTGTTTAACGTGTGAGACTCTCTGCCACAGGATATCACCGAACCAAATAGCTGAGAGTCAAAAAGGACTAGAGAGTTATATGCATAAGGACAGCAAACAGCATCACACTAGTTAGATCAAAGATTATAAGGGCTCTTAATCCTTGTGCTGCAGAGCATAGGTTGACCACCAGCTGGAGGGCTCCAAGAATTCCCTCCAGCTCACACATGGTACATAACAGGCATGGCCAAACGGTGGCTCGGGAGCCACATGCGGCTTTGAATGAAAAGGTGTGGCTCCCCAAAGAAGGTCAGCAAATCAATTTAGAAAAGCAGCCCCAGCTTAGAATTCAGGAAGGGGTTGGGATGGTGGGGAGAGGCGGTGGCATGGTCAGGGATGAGAGGGAGAAGAATTGCATGTCAGAAATTTAAAAAACTCGCCACTAGGCCTGCAGTCTTCTACATTGAGCAACAGCTAAGTTTTTACTGTATAGGCCTAGTTTTCATGGTAACCTTAAGTAATTATTAGAATCTGACATTAGTAGGGCCAATATTTGTCCTCTTTTTACAATAAAATTAAAGTGTGCAATGAATTTTAAACTTAGTAATTTTGGAGTAGGTAAAAGTATATGCCTCAGTGCAGCTCTTGAAGGTTTAATAATCAACTTGTGTGGCTCTTGAGTTCCATAAGTTTGTCCACGCCTGTTATATAATATTGCACATTCTCTGTCCTCCAAGATATCCCAGTTTGATCATTTTTGGAGACTGGATGGACAACTGACTTAGAGAGAAGAACAGGAAAATACACAGATGGTTCTGCACCATGGCACACACAGAGGAGACAAACACACACATCGAGCCTCTGTCTAGTACTGTTTATGCAAGAAATTAAAGCAGCACCAGTGCTTCAGCACTACTGGAACCCTCCAGAATGGTATTGTGGCACTTCGGCAGGAGCCAGCATGGTGTCTTGTTTCACTTTCAATACTAGCTTTCTGGAACTTCGAGTACTGCACTTGCCCCCAGAACAGACACATAGCCAGATAGATATGCTTGCTCTGAACGGACAGCAAGCCAAGCCTATACCCAGATTAATAAAGGGCATACACATGGAGTTTTCCTTTTACGATGCCTGTTTTTGAAAACCAGGCCCTCAGTGTTCAGCCAGCATGTCACAAGAAAGGGAAAAAGCATCACACTTAGAGTATATGTCCAGAACAGCCTAAAAATATAGTAAAGGAACACACACAACTTATTCACTTAACATAGGAGAGGCTGAGAATCTAAAAGATGTAAAGAAGAAAATCAGCTTCTTCTCAGGAAACAATAACATTTTTTATAACACAGGGTTGGGGAGGAAAAGTGAGCGGTCCATCTAGATTGCAGATTTCAGACTGGTCTGAATTTCCCAGTTGTTGCTTTTACACTACCTGATCTGTACACCAATACCACATAGCGAGGATGCTCAAACCAAAGATAAGCCCTGGCCATGGCAGGTCTCCAGTGATCGGATCTCGGAAGATGTGGAAAGAATCTGGCCGAGGGGTATAGCATTTTGGGTCAACGGTGATGTTTCCATATGAAGTGTTGCGTGGAATGGCGTTCATATATTTCTCCATAAAGGCCTCATATCCTCCTACTTCAGCAAATGCTGAAACACAGAACATGAAGACATTGACCATGGTACTTGAGGCTTGAAATTCCTGATGAAAAGTTCAAGGAAAAACTCCATGCTATCAATGTGATAAACTGTGCAACACTGATCAACACTGTCAGTAGACATCAAAGTTTGTGCTGTGAACACTCTCATAAGGAATGAGTCATATTGGCTTTCCTTCTCCGGTCGCTGTGGAGCTCTGAAAGATTCCTTTACACTCCACTGCCTTTCAGACACCCCCAAATGAAAGCTTACACTTTGCCAAAAAAAAAGTATGACGTAGATATCTTAAGGCTGCCTGCCCTTGTGAGTAGAAGAGGCAGGGTCCACCTAATGAAATCAGTCTGAAATATTGTTTATTGTGAAGCAGCTCACCATATATTTTCAGTGGCCTATGGAAAACAGCCTGAGAATCTTTGGCTGTACTGTAATACGCATCCTGCAATATGCTGGTGATGCAATGGTCTGGATGAAGGGAGGCTTAGACATGTGGCTCTTCTGCTTCCCTGGGAAATGCACAAAACAATGGGAGTTCCTCAGCTGTTGAGCAGTTCGGGACATTACAATGCCAGACCGATGTGCATAAGAAACTGGGGTCTGTAACTAATCATTCTAGCTCTCATCCCCCAGATTAACTTACCAAATCCTGTGAGAATAAAGGATCCCACCAGCATGATGATGGTTTGTAAAGTGTCGGTGTAAATCACAGCAGCAAGACCACCTAAGAACACAAGAACACAAGAACAGCAATACTGAGTAGAACCAATGATCCATCCCCAGCGTCCTGTCTTCAGACAGTGGCCAATGCCAGGTGCTTCAGTGTGAATTAATAGAACGGCTAATGATCAAATGACCCATCCCATCAGCCATTAACAACCTTTCCTGGCTAATAGTCATTAATGGGCCTATCTAGTTCTTTTTTGAACCCCATTCTAGTCTCAGAATTCAAACCACACTGTGGGAAGGAGCTCTACAGATAGATTGTGTGTTGTGTGAATAAATACTTCCTTTTCTTAGTTTTAAACCTGTTGCCTATTAATTTCATTGGGGACCCCTTGATTTTGTGTTATAAGGAGGAGTAAATAACACTTCCTTTTCTACTTTCTCTAAACCAGCCATGATTTTATAGACTTCTATCATGTCCCTCCTTAGCTGTCTTTTCCAAGCTGAAAAATCCCAGTCTTAATTTCTCCTCGTATGGAAACTTTTCCATACCCTAATCATTTTAGTTGCCCTTTTCTTCTACATCTTCTTCTACATCTTTTCTGAGATGGGAAGCCAGATGTGCCCACAATAATCAAGATCTGGATGCCCCATGGATTTATAAAAAGGCAATACAGGTTCTCTGTCTTATTATCTATCCCTTTCCCAACACTGACCGATTCCCAGAATTCAGTTAGCTCTTTTAACCGCTGCTGCACATTGGGTGGATGTTTTCAGAGAGCAATAAACAATGATTTCAAGATCTCTTTCCTGAGTTGTAACAGCTTTTACCTAAGGGCAAAGGAAAGCCATTGTGTGTAATACCTTCATGGGAATCAGCCTCTCTTTGTCCCACTTCGTCTCTCTCTCACCTACACATACACCTCTCCCCTTTCACACTCTCCTTTCTTCCCACTTCTTCTCCCACTTCCCTTTTCATCTTTCTGGATCTCCTTTTAATTTCTTGTTAAATGATCAGTCTGTTCCACAAACTCACCTGTGATTGTGTATAGACCAGTAATACCCAGCAGTATGATTATGGCTAAATAAATATTTAGCCCCATGGCTATTTGGATAAATATGGCTCCAGAGAATATATCTGCCTAATAAAAGGAAAGATGACAGGTTAAGTGATGCTTAAGATAAAACTAATTCTATTGATATTCCTTCCTCTCCCCCACCCAAAGCACTGCACAAAAGAAGAAAAGTACATGCAAAATAAAGACAAGATCATGTCTCCTTGGTCTCCCAGACCCTTTTCAATTTAACTGCTAGTCCATTTTTGAAGTTTGGCTCTTAGTCTCTGCACCTATAATAGTTTCCAGTAAATTGTCAATGATCCACCTGAGGCAAATCTCGCTACCCTCCTGTTCATGTCTGTGAACTTACTTACACATGGGGAAACAGTTCAACAGGTTTCCAAGCCCAGACCATGCTAAAAGCCAAGTCTTTTGACAACCTGTGCATTAGTTCCAGGAACAGTTTTGTTTAATGACCCTTTTGTCTTTATTTGCATCTTTGCTCAATGCTATTCTTTAAGCTTTACGGCTCTAGTGAAACACAGACATTTGGCATGACTGTTCTTCCCCACTGAGGACAAACAGGGCACCTTATTTTACACGTTCCATGAATACCTATCAAAGTATTTAGCATTCAACTGGCCAGCTGAAGAAACAATTAGCTCTTGTGCTTGTGTAATGACATGAATTTTCCAACATCATGAATAAAATCTGGGATTTCAGTTACCAAAAGAGTATTACTGATGAAAACCCCTAAAGCAGACATAACTTAAAATCACAGTAACCAATTCCCAACCAAATCATGCTGCCCCACAGTAAATCATATCTATTTCAGGGGTCCACATCAGTGCAACATGCTGGACCAGTGCTAAGGGGGAATTTTCAGAATTGCCTACATGACACAGGAGCAGATGTGCCACTGAAACACATCACTGAATTTGTGCTCCTAAATCAGATAAGTGCTCTTGAAAACCTAACCCTAAAATTCCATTACTGACAGGGATTGAGGGGTGTTTAATCCTCAGCTCTACTAGGCTTTAGGGCAAAAACTTTGTTCAAGGAACACAGACAGGGCCATTTAATCTAGTATTTTGACACCAGCAGAGGAGTAACGTAAAAATCATGCTTTAATTAATTGTGCAATTTTGCACCTAATAACAACGCTGAGTACATTTTACCTTTAAAGCTTTTTACAGTCTGTAAATAACATAGCCTCATGACCACCCAGTCAGACAGGCAACTGAGTATCATCCTCACTTACATCCGAGGAAACTAAAATGAAAATATTAAAGTACTTATCCACTCCACAGCACTCAACCTGAGGAGCTGGGCAGGTTCTGGAGGAAGAAAACTTCTCCTCCAGGCCACTGAGAAAACACTTCCTGAGACTATCGGCTCAACCTCCCTCATCCCTGCTGCCTCCAGCCCTGCTCCCACTGTCAGCTGCAGTGTGCTGAGATGCAGAGAGCCACCATGGAGCTTAACTGCGCACCACACAGGGTGTGAAACACATACATTGTGCCACCAACAAATTCTGGCCCTGTTTTTTGCCATCTGCAACCATGGAGGCTGGGGTTAAGATACAGGAGACTATATGGCTAACTATGAGACTATACCACTTGAACACAGGCTAATTATGAGACTATGTCACTCTCTGTGGAACAGGATTCCTTCCTTCACAACTGGTCGGTTTACATCCCAAAGCTTGAGGTGCATCTCTTTGTAGCATTAGGTTAGTTTGCAGGGTTACAAATAGTAATGGTCATAAAACAATCACACCAGGAAACTTAGTTAATTATTGAACTTCCTGAGCAATACATAAATTCCCCTGGATTTCCTGAATCAAATTGTGAGTTCACCTCTTCTACCTCTCAGTTGCTTTATTTACTGCTAATGTTTCTCCATTAGCTCTTTTATGGATACCATTAAAACCTTATCCTATCTCTGAATATACTAAACCTTCTTCAATCAAATAAATCACTCAAGGGCCCACACACATATCATCCAGGAACCACTAGACAAAACTATAAATGGAAAGTGTACTTTACAACTACCATTACAGCTAAAGAATTCCAAGGAGCACTTGCAATGTATTCACAGATTTAGATTATAATTCCTTCAGGTACTTGTTTCACCAGATCCTTTGTCATAATATAATCAGTTACTGATCATCAATGCATTGCCTAAACTAGATTTTCTTAAAATTGCTACCACTGGTACAGCTCCACTGGTGCTTGTGCAGGGGTTCTCAAAGTGGGGGCAGTACCCCTCAAAGAGTCAAGAGATTATTGGGTGGGGGATCACGAGGCGTCAGCCCCTATGCATGCTGGGGCTGCAGCTGTCAGTCGTGCACACAGCTGATAGCCAGAGCCCTTCAGAGCTGGGTGACCAGAGAACAGCAGCTATTGGCCAGGTGCTCTGAAGATACTGGCACCCCCAGCAGCATTGCAGAAGCAAGGGAGGCATGACATGGGTGTGGATGGCATTGCCATGGCATGAGTGTGTTGTCACTTTGGCGGGGGGTCGTCACAGCCTGAAATATTTTCAAAGCAGGTCCCAGCAAAAAAATTTGAGAACCCCTATGCTAGCGGTTAGCAGCTCCAATACTGAAAGCTGCTAAGGCAACGACATACAGGGTTCAGCAACCGTGGAACATATATACAAAATGGTGCATTTATCTATGGTAATTAGGATTTCGCCCAAAGCAGCGGAAGTGAGGAAGCGGCATATAAAACAGGCAACCTGGATATAAGGTCCTACTAGATCAGGGGTCTGCAAACGCAGCTCTTTGGCTGCCCTCTTGCAGCTCCATGCCCCCCCACTGCCACTGGGGGCCCTGCAGGAAGCCTGCACCAGACTCTAGGCTCCCCTTGCCACAAGGGACCCTATGAGGGGCCCATTCCTGGTTCTGAACCGCCCCTTCGCCACCAGGGGACCCTTCCACAGGTGCCCTGCCTCAGATCCCAGCCCCCCCAACAGGGAGCTACATTCATTGTGGCTCTCAAAACACTTGGTTATTGCAAGACACTGCCCTCAGCTTGCTGATAAACTAAAGAAGTGGTAGATGCATTAGGACGCAAAAGAAAAACAGAAAACTGTGATGCTTCACAAAATAGGTAGGTCTTTAGCATCTGCTTGATGGAAGTGAAGTGTGAACAGGGCAAATTAATATTGTATCAAGCACATAGTGTGACAAAGTCTAGATTTGGTGAGGGAGACAGGAGAGAGAAAGAGAGTTAGAATGAAGTAGTTAAGGAAATGACAGCACACAGAGAGCTTTGAAGTTAAGGGATGACATCTTGATCACTCAAAGGCCAAGTCCTACAGTGTTGTAAATGGTATCTTTCTCAGTCATGCCTAAGGACCTGAGCAGTGTAACTGGGCAAAGCATGGACACTGAGATGCACAAACAGTCATGTAAAAGTTGAAGGGAAGGTGTAAGTGCGGAGAAGAGGAAAGAAAAGGATCATGCCCCACACAGAAAGGGGACACATTTAGACCAAAAAGATAAGATCATGTTCAGTGGTGTAAGAAGGGAAAGACATTAAATTAACTTGCTGTAAGTTAGGAGATTGTTTCACTTGAGTTACACCAGCCATCAACAAAGTCATGGATCCACTAACCCAAAAGTATGGCCGGCCTGCACCTCAGAATAAGAGGGGCAGCACAACCCAAATGCCATTCCCACTGTAGATTGTCCAGGGTGGCAGTTCGGACGCATTTGCTGCACAGCAAATGGGCCAGAAGGCACACCTGCTGCAGTGACAATCCCCCTGTGTGTCACAAACCAGATCTGTGGCGGCTCCCTATGAGTACTTGTGCAGGTATGTTTGTAGACAAGGTGGGATGAGTGTGTAGCAGCACCAATGTATCTGCTGCTGCGAAGATCCACTGGCTACTGTCACCATCCACCCTGCAAACTGGGGTTGCAAGAACATCCACCCTGCAAACCGGGGTTGCAAGAACATAAGGAGCTACTTCATTTTCAGCTCTCTTCTTATAAATGCAGAGCGAGTGGGTCCACAACCACTCCTTTGGCCTGGCAGGAAGGCCCATCTACTGCAAATGATGGAATTTCCCTAAGCAGAGCATGGTATAAGCTGGACATGGGGGTGAAACTTACCCCTAAAAAGGGAATTACTGCTGTGAATTTGGCATGCAGGTAGCAAGTGATGGGCTCATTCTTAAAATAGAAATATAGATAGAGGTTTTGGATTAGGATGATGAGCCACTTGCCTGGTACGGATTCACTCCACCTCAGCTAGAGTTGCAGAAATAATACCATGCCCTGTGAAATGGATACAGCATTTCCAATTACAGTTGCATGCAGAAACTGTTATGTTGACAGCTCCTTGCTAAATTAAACAAAAAGCAAAAACCAACTGACAGGTTCTGCATAGTTCCAGCCTGTTTAATTTGTAACCCTGATAAGAATCAGCTATCATAGGAGCCTGAGAATGGGGGCAAAAGGTCACTTCTTTTAAGTTAAATTGTACTATTATCACTCAACTCCTATGCAGAGGGCAAAGAGCAACCTCCCATGGCAACTGCAGGAAAACAACAGACCCGAGTCTGCCTGATCTGTGGACTTGGATTGAGATATGATGGTTTCAAAAAGTGTGGAAAAACCATAGCTCCTTTCACTACTGCAATGCCATGGTTAGCTACATCTCAGAGCTCAAGCTGATCCACAGACAGCCTCTCTCCTCTTCCCTCCTTTCCTCTCCTTGCTGATCCCACTCCTTTATTTTCTAAGCCCTTCTCTTTGTCTCTTCTTCCCATCTGCCTTCCTTTCTCTTCGCTCATTTTTGCTTCATTAGTACTAACAAGCTCATGTTCAATCAAGGAAACTGGTGGAAGAATATGTGAAAGCAGGGGGGTCAAAAACCCAAGGCCTCTTTTCTTTCACAGGAGCCAAAGGGAGTCAGAATGGGAGAGCTTAGTGAGGAGGCTGAAAAATTAAAATGCCTAAATGGAGAGGGTGAATGCTCCTGGGTAAGCAGTAACACTTACTGGTACCTATGGAGAACTGGGTTCTAACTAATAGCTTGGGACTGTCTCTTTTTGTAGTACAAGGCCCCTGCCTGCCTGACCTATTCTAGAGGGAGCACATGTAGAAATAAAGTCGGGGGGGGGGGGGGAGCTAAAGCATAACAAACATCTAGAGAAAGAATTTCCTTGTACATGCCAAAAGGCACAGACACACTTAGAGCTGAAGATATGATTTGGATGGATAACACCACTAGGAGGACACGTGACAACATGGAAATGAACTTTTTCTGACCTAAATTAAGCAATGACACCAAATGAGAGACAAGTGAACCAGACTAGTAGATAAATTTTATACAAGTGCAAATGATACTATAGATAGGAACTTCCCTTGGAAGAGAGAAAGTGGAAAAGCCTAACTTACTGAGATCTTGGTGAAAATATAGAGGAGGAGAGAAAGGACTGACAAGTATATCTGAATCCGTTGGCCACCAAACCGCTTCTTGAGATATTCTGGCATTGTCACCACCTGCAGAGAGAGAGAAGGAGAGTGAGAAGAATTTACACTACGAGCAACAGGCACAACTACCATAGATCAGCAAGCTCTGCCACACAGATACCATGTTGATAAGTAGACTAGAAATGCAGATGACCAAGGATAGTAGCCTCCAAGATGCACAGATAGGCAGAGTTGTATGCTTGTTATGTTGGGATATCAGAGATTTCCTTGTTTAAATACATACAGACTTGACTTACATAGCATGCCTGACATTCAGATCTCTTCTCCCACTGAGGATGGTTTGTGATCATGCAAGACACATGCACATGTCAAGATGAAACATGAAACAGGAAACAAGAAAATGCACAACCTAGTGTTCGTACTTACCCCAGCCTTGATGTAGATGGGTACAAACAACCAACCAAGAACAACCACAAATACCAGGGCCTGTAACCAAGGAAAGAACAGATGAATTAATCTCATCCTGTCACCAACACTTTCTGAGGCCATGTATCAGGCTGGATGGCAGCCATAAACACTGCAGTAAGTAAAACGATGGCCAATTCAGGGCACCCCAGCCTCATTCTTTTTACTTGTCTCACATTTTACAGTTGGAACTCTATGGGTGAAGTCAATGGGAATTTTGCCATTGAGTTGAATGGTCTCCAATAGAAGCACTTGAGGAAGAGTCCTCCCACTGCAGCTGACTTTTTGGAGTAGCAAAAAGATTGCTTCAGCATTTGCCCCATAGCTATTCATGGAGAAATACATCTGCAGTGTACTGCTGAGCAAGGGCTCTGATGACATTAAAGTGAGTTGTTTTTTTAAACAACATAAGTCTTGCATGAGCTCTTTGGACACACCTGAGGTTACAACATTTTAAATGTGAGCACTCACATTCCATTCAAATCCTCCAGTGGCTATTCCTGCAGCTGCTCCTGTTCCTGCCAAGCCAACAAAGTGCCCACTGCCAATGTTACTGGCAAACAGAGAAGCACCTATCTGGAAAAAGAGAACAGAATTTCATTATAAATCTGGGCTCAGACCTTGGCTAAAACAACTTTATTTGTAACAAATATCTTAAAAACCAACTCTTATTTGATATTTCTGGACTTCCAGACCTAAGTGCCTGACAACCTTGAAGATCTTTCAATGTTTTCTCCTCTTAAAACTGAACACTGCGGCCATCATCCCCACAGGTAAGGAATAATGAGCAGGATGTTGCATATTAACTCAGCCATGACAATTCTGGTGAAGGATAATACTTCCTTCTCCACTCGAGGTGAGCACATGGCCTCTGCTCATACAGAATTTCAACTCTTCGGAGAACTTGTCCAATAAATGCGTGGGCGATGTATTCCAGAATGAGCATCCCATGTGGCCTTAGCTGGAGGCCCTGGCAACTAGGGCAAAAAGCTGATAAGATATGTCTAACCTGCTCCAAAACCAAGTGACTATATTCATGCCCCTACCAGGAAAATCAGATATCTCTTTGGACTAAAGATCCAAACGTCATAATGCTGGCTTGTATCTCTAGTGGGAAACACCCTTTTTGCACTTGGTTTGCTTCTGTCAAGGGGGCAACAGGTTAACTGTACTGGATTCTGGCAGTTGCTATGTTCACCACGGCTATTACTCCCAAGGGCACCTGCAGTACACGTGAGAGGCAGTTGATCAAGGATTTGCGTATGAGGAATGCTATTATCTAAGACATATAACATTCTGTATTTATCCCACAGATAGCGTAATGAGGAGAACATAGTGACCACTGATTGGAGAGATGCCAAAGAGAGATAGATGTTAATGTTGTATAAAGACAGACAGCAGCGATTCACAATAGAGACATCATAGTTTCATTCTTCATCAAACAACTCAAAGAGACAATGGGAGGATATGGAGAAAGACGCTTTGAATGTAATTTCTCTGAACTAAGAGGATTGGAGGCAACACAACCAACCATGATCTACAGCAGGGATGCTCAAGGATTTTTTCCTGGGCCCCTTTGAAAATACTTCAGGCTGTGATGGTCTCCCCCCCAAAGAGATAGCAATTAATGTACATATTTATAGGATGATAGTCATGATAATGACACTTACTTCTGAGCTGCTGCAGAGATGCTTTCTAAGCTGGGCAGCCAGAGAACAGCGGCTCCTGTACCTCTCCACCACTTCCAAGTCCCCCAGCCCGGCAACATTTTTGTGGTCTTGTGACCCTCTGTACAATAGCCTTATGACCCCCTTTTCATTTGTGATCCCCCGTTTGAGAAATGTTGCTGTGAACTGTCAGGAACTGAAGTACCAGGAATGACACACTTGAGTCGGGGGGGGGGGGGTTGGCTGGGACATTGCAAGTAGAAAGTAGACATGAGCTCCAATTGGAAATGAAAAAAGCAGGTCAGTGAAGTGTTTTTTCCCTGCTCTTGTCTTTTCTTCAAGACCTAGGAGACCCCAGCGAGAAAAGGAAACTGTCAAAAGGGGAGAAGTAAAGAAAAGAAAAATGCATAAGGGAATAGAATTGAATTCTGCTGACCAATTTCTAGTGCCCTTTGATAATTAAATATAAAATCACCATTCATATCTAATATAGACCATTCATGTTAAAGGAAACCAAGGACTTTACAACACATATATAGAGCTCCTGTAATGGTTTGTTACTTACCAGTAACCGTCCTTCTTCGAGATGGGCTGCTCACATACATTCAGTTACAGGTGTCTACGTGCCACAGTGCACGGTAGCTCGGAAAGCCTTCAGCATTAGCCTGTTAGGTCAGGGCACATGGCCAACGCCCCCTCCGTGCTGCGACCGCGGCTAAATAGGTGACTGTAACTCTGACCCTCCCAGTCCCATATACCTTTGCCAACTCAGTAGCGGGGACGGAGGAGGGGCCTGAACGTATGTGAGCAGCCCATCTTTAAGAAGGACAGTTACTGGTAAGTAACCAACCATTCTCCTTCAAGCATTGCTCACATCGTTCAGTTACAGGCGACTGCTAGCTGTACCCAAGGATGGTGGGAGGAGTTACAGTCTACCCACACTGAGTACAGCTCTGCCCAAAGCTGCATTGTCTCTAGTCTGCTGGGCAATGGCGTAGCGCGTTGTGAAAGTATGTCTTGATGACCACGTAGCAGCCCTCCAGATCTCTTGGATCAGGACCTTGGCAAGGAAGGCCGGGGAGGACATCTGGGCTCTTGCAGAGTGGGCTCTCACAGTCCCTGGGACAGGTGTGTTTGACCTTCCATAGCAGTCTTTAATGCAGTTTACAATCCATTTGGAGATGCACTGAGAAGACACTGGGGAGCCTCTCATGCGTTTGGCAACTGCCACGAACAGCTGGGAGGTCTTGCGGAAAGATCATGTGTGCTCAATATAAGTTAGGAGCGCTCTCCTTACATTCAAAGTGTGCCACCATCTCTGGTTTTCTGTAACCTAGAAGTCGGGATAGAAAACCAGCAGGCAAATTTCTTGATTCATGTGGAAGGGAGTGGCCACCTTGGGCAGGAAGGAAGCATGGCGACAGAGGACCACCTTGTCTAGAAAGAATGCCATATATGTGGGTTCAGAGGAAAGGGCTCGCAACTCTGAACCCTTCTGGCTGAGGTGATCGCTACCAGGAAAGTCACCTTCCAAGACAACACCAGCAGAGCAGCTAAATCCAAGGGTTCATAGGGCAGCTCTGTCAAGGCCTGTGGCACAACATTCAGATCCCACTGAGGGGTGGGCTGACGAGGGTGGGGAAAGAGCTTTTCCACCCCTTTCAGGAACCTGTGAGATATGCGGTGTGAAAAGACTGGGGCACCATCAACTCTTTAGTGGAAGGCCAAAATTGCCGGTAAGTGGACTCTTAGTGAGGATAGGGATAGGCCTTTTTCTCTTAGGTTTAAGAGATAGTCCAGCGTTGTATGGATTGGTGCAGAGATAGGGTCTATGTCTTTGTCACAGCACCAAGTGGAGAAGCACTTCCACTTCACCATGTAGTTGGACCTGGTGGAGGGTTTTGTGCTACCAACCAGGACCTTCTTAACCCTATCCGAGCAGCACCTCTCTGGCTCACTGAGCCACAGAGCATCCGGGCTGTCAAATGTAGGAGACCTGGGATCATCCCAAGTCCTGTCTTAGGAGATCCGCCCACTGAGGGAGGCGGAGCAGGGTCCGTACGGACATGTCCTGTAGGAGCGGGAACCAGTGTTGTCTGGGCCAGTCTGGAGCTATCAGAATGATATCTGCTCTGTCCGCAAGGACCTTCAGTAACACTCTGTGGATTACAGGAATTGGTGGGAAGGCATACATCAGGGCCCCCGACCAACCGAGGAGGAAAGCGTCGCTGAGAGAGCCCTCCTCCTGACCCCGGAGGGAACAAAACTGAGGACATTTGCGGTTTTGTTCCATGGCAAACAGGTCCACCTGGGGGGGGGGGTCCCATCTGTTTATCAGCGGGAAGAATACCTTGTTATGAAGGCACCACTCATGATTCACTAGGGGTCTTCTGCTGAGTGAGTCCGCTAAGCTGTTGTCTACCCTGGCTAGGTGAGAGGCGACCAGCATAAAGTGGTGATCTATCGCTAATTGCCAAAGCTTGCACGCCTCCTTGCATAGGGCCGAGGAGCGAACCCCCCTTGCCAGTTGGTATAAAACACAGCCGTTGTATTGTCTGTGAGGACCTGGACCGTTCTGTTGTGAATTTTGTCGAGGAAGGTCATGCAGGCCAATCTGATGGCCCGAAGCTCCTTCATGTTTATGTGGAGGAGTTTGTCCTCGGGGCTCCAAAGACCCTGTGTGTCAAGGCCCCCCTGATAGGTGAGCTCCCCAACCTGAGTCCGAAACATCCATTATCAGGGTCACTGAGGTCTTGGAGTCCCTGAATGGAAAACCCCCCATCGTGAAGTGGGGATCCCTCCAAATTTGGAGGGACTTTAGGATGCGCTGGGGGACCAAGAGTACCTTGTCCAGACTGTCTCTCCATGGCTGGAACATTGTGAAGAAGCAGAGCTGGAAGGGTCTCATCCTCAAGCGTGCTGTCTGGATTACCGCGGTGGCAGCTGCCATGTGACCCAAAAGCTGCATGCACCAGCACGCTGTGGTTAGATCCAGCGCTTGCAGTTCTGTAACGATGGTGCAAATGGACCGAAATCTTGACAGGGGCAAGGATACCGTGCCTTGACGAGCATTTAGTCGTGCCCCTATGAATTCTATGTCCTGAGTGGGGTGGAGCTTTGACTTCTCTGTGTTTATGCAGAAGCCAAGAAACCTGCAGAGTTTCACTACCAGGTCGACATGATGTTGCACTTGGCGACTTGACTTGCCCACTATAAGCCAATTGTCTAGGTAGGGGTAGATTCTAATGCCCCTCCTTGCGCAGAAACGCTGTGACTGGTGCCACACATTTTGTGAACACCCTGGGAGTTAGCAATAGCTTGAAGGGGAGAGTGGTGAATTGGTAGTGGTCCCATGCCACCATGAACCTGAGAAAGCATCTGTGATGGGGTCGGATGGCTATGTGAAAGTAAGCTCGAGGGCCTCAAACCAATCTCCTGGTGACAGAGAGGGGACAATCTGGGGCAGAGAAACCATGCGGAACTTTATTCTCTTTATGTACTTGTTTAGCGCTCTGAGGTCTAGAATAGGCCATAGGTCCCCGTTGGGTTTGGGGAACAAGAAGTAGCGGGAGTAGAACCCTTTGCCTCGTTCTCATTTGGGGACTCCTTCTGTGGCCCTGAGGGAGAGGAGTTTTTGGCATTCGGCCTTGAGCCTGCTTAACAGTTTCCGGTTCCTCAGTGCTACATGAGGGGGTGGTTTCCTGCCCCACGAGATTGAAAGGAACTGGATACGATATCCTCGCGCCACTGTGTCGAGGACCCACTGGTCTGATGTGACATGGGTCCACCGGGGGGGCAAAGTGGCGCAGGTGGTGGAGGGGAAAATGGGGGCCCTGGAGCGCTGCCCTCAAGGGGACCATCAAAAATGCTGTTTATGGCCAGACGAGTGGTCAGATCCCTGCCCACACCTTTCAGACTGTGAGGCACTGAGTTTTCCCCCTTTACCTGAGCAGTTCTTGTCCTTATCCTTATCCAGGTCCCCAAGGTGGTGCTGGGGAAACTGGAGGGATCTCGGGAACTGACTCTGCAGTTGAAGTTGCTGCTTTTGCTGGTGCACGTGCTATAGGAGCTGTTGATGTGGTCTCATTGAGCGCCTGTTGGGTTGCAGAATGGATATCCCCAGGGATCAAAGTGTAGCCCTCGAGTCTTTCATACCTGGAGCTTTGTGTCCGTAGATGGGGCAAAGAGGTCTGGGACCTCAAAGGGGAGGTCTTGAATAATCTGCTGCATCTGTGTGGATAGGCCTGAGCCTTGGAGCCAGGCCAACCGGCGCATGACAACTGTGGAGGCCATAGCGTGGACGGCTGTATCCACTGAGTCCCAGGTTGCTGCCAGAGCATCCCTGAACACCCTCTCTCCTTCCTCGAGCATTGCTTCGAAATCTCTCAGGCGCTCCTCAGAGATGGCCATGCGAAAGTTTCGCATGGCCTCCCACAGATTGAAGATGTAGCGTGTCATTAAGGCTGAACGGTTGGAAATACGTAACTGAAGGGCAGCGGAGGAATAAACTTTCCTTCCCAGGAGGTCGAGCTCCTTCCCCTCTTTGTTCTTGGGCATGGAGCTCGGTTGGTCCTGTCTCTCTCTCTGGTTTACAGCATCCACCACCAGGGACCCTGGAGTGGGATGGTGGAATAAGAAAGAGAACCCCTCTGGAGAGACGTAGTATTTCTTATCCGTAACTTTGGACATTGGCAGAATCGAGGAAGGCGTTTGCCAGCGTTCCTGGACAATGCAATGGGATTCCAAGTGCAATGGGATTGCCACCCTCGCTTGAGGGGCTCTACGGCATGCATCGAAGAGGGAGTCGCCTTCCTCCTGGATTACTCCTAAGTTCAGTTTTAGGTTCGCCGCCATATGGCGAAGGAGATCCTGCTTGATGTGGGGTGTCTCCCTCGTGGTCAGCAGACATGTCAATTAGGAGCTTATCAGGTGAAGAGGAGGATTGGGCCCACGATCTACTACGTTGTGTAGAGTCAGGTTCAGGCTCGTTGTCGGAGAAATCTGAGGACTCCGGCAGTGGCTACTGGGCATAGCGAGAGGAGACGTTGTCTGTGCTCAGCCAATAGAGGGTCCACTCGTTATGAGGTGATCTTGCTAGAGGCGTTGCCATGGGGGGAACAGAAAATTCTCCCTGTATCCATGGTCTTTTTGACCTCACTGAGCTTGGGGATATGGAATTTCTTGCGAAGCCTCTTCCTGGGACGCTCCTCCTGTGGGGGAAGGAAGCGGTCCTCGGAGGACGATCTGGAAGACCCTCCTCCTGATGTCCAGGAGCCTGATACTGAGAGCTCTTCAGAGGAGCAATGGATTGAGGTTTCTTGCCGCTCTGTACCGGACTGCGGTACCGGTGGAGGGCTGGGAGGTGCCATGCTTGGTCCTGGCGTCGGGCAACATGCCGGTACCAGTATCAGTGTTGAATCAGCTGGCGGTACTGGGCCCTGGTGGTACCAGGCCCTGGCAGTACCGGGCTTGCCATCGGTACCGTGGGGGGTGGTACCGGGTCCTGCGGTGCCAATGAAGATGGTGCCACTTTGGTCCTTTCTTCTTCTTCTGCACCAGAGCTGGATTTTGAGGCCCATGGTGGGCCATCAGGGTTGCCTGTGCCAGTACCCTTCTTGGGATCGTGGAGAGCTTGCCCAGTGATGGACGAGCTCAGTGCTGGGGCGGTATCGTGGCGGGTCAAGATTTCGAGCCTGATACCAATGATCGGTCGTGGGTATCCTGAGCCTGGGCTGATCGGGGGTCCAGCGGAGCACTCATGGCTCAGCCGGTTTCTGGGGTGGTAGCTCTGCTGCCCGAAATCAAGAGAAGGCGGTGCTCCCTTTCTAACCAAGTCCTCCACTTGAAGGACTGGCAAATGGAGCACTCCGCCATGAGGTGGGACTCACCCAGGCAAACGAGACATTCCTCATGTGGGTCATCCATCGGGAAAGCCTCACAGCACCCTAAGCACGGCTTGAAACCAGGCATCTTGAATTTCGCGCGAAAGACAGGCGCTTGTGTTTTGCAAGTTTACGCTGATCCGAAACCAACGCCGATAGCGGAAAAAGGAACTGGGAGGGTCAGGGTCACAGTCACCTATATAGCTGCGGTCGCAGCATGGAGGGGGCATTGGCCATGTGCCCTGACCTGACAGGCTAATGCTGAAGACTTTCCAAGCTACAGTGCACTACAGCACGTAGATGCCTGTAACTGAATGTACGTGAGCAGCACTCGAAGGAGAAGTTAACACTTTCTGCATCCTCATCCACCACTCAGCTGAAGTAAGTTTATGTATCTATTTCAACAAGGATTGCTCCTCAGTGTCTGCACTACAGGAAAGGTTGTAGGGTCCTAGGGGGTCTGAAAGGTAGATGAGACAAAATCCCCCAAATCCTTAATCACTTCAGTGTCACAATACAAATGAACTTAATCTTTTAGAGAATACAAGGGATTCAAGTCAGAGTCCTCACAATTCTGTCTTGAAACTCATAGTGATAGGAGACAGGCTTTTATTACAGAAATTAGCTATTGAAAACAAGGCCTATGTAGTGACAATGTGTCACAACCAGGAATATATTCGACAGCTCCTGATGGCCAGTCCTGTGCTTTAATCACTAGCTGGTTCTCACTCCCTGCCATCCTCTATATGCAAAACAGGCCAAGCAAGTAACAAAACTGAACTAAAAGTCCGTAACTACTTCTCCCATTCTCACTCTCCCCCCATTTTCTTGACAGTAACTTCATGCTTTCTTCCAGTCTTTGTGTGAAGGAAGAGAGTTACAGGGAATTTCTCAGATCTCAGAGTTAAGGGAATTTCTGTCTGGAACTGGGTTCCTTCCTGGATTTCCTCATACTCTTCCAACAACAATCAGTCCTGCCCGCAAAAAACTTAATCTCTTTGTGACATCATAATTGCTTCCACAGTAGTGATTTGCAGTATAACAAAGCATCACTGATGTCACTAATGCAGCTCATTAGTGACATTAATGTATGAGTCAAAGACCAGGCTTATTATAAAGACACAGGTTACTTCCTTTGGTGAAGATGGGTTCATTATCCCCATGAACATTTAATTCTGGACTTCCCCTCCACTTTCCCACCAAGACGCCAAAGTGGGAATGAAGCTTTTATCTTCCTTTGGACCTGGGGAAATATCTAAGAAATACGGCTCAGGAGTGGGGAAGGCACATTACATCCCAAGTTTTGAGAAGCTCATCTTCTAGAGTGCTTATTGAAGTCAATGGGAACTGTAGTTGCCAAGCACCTCTCAGGATTTGGCCATTAGGCTTGATCATATTTCCACTGAAGTCAGTTGCCATTGCCTGGGAACAGGAGCAGGTTTTATAAGAGAGAACAATACTAAAAATGTCTTTTAAAAGGAAGGCAGACAGCAATTTTTCCTCAGAGAGAGATTTAAGCCTCACGATCAGCAAGTGGAACTCACTGCTGAAGAGGACAGGTTGTTGGCTTCCAGGCAAGTATTAATATTATTTATCAAAAGTTTATTTATCTATTTTAGCAAATATCTGCATCTTGACCATTATCTCTTTGTCAGCTGTTGTCCACTCCATTTCCTGCAAATAAATTATTAAGCCTAATTCTCAGTGATTAGGAATGCAATCATCAGAAATGATTAACCACATTACCCTCTGATTCTCATCAAGTCGCCATAGGCTCCTGTTTTGAAAACTCCAAATAGCTTTTCTAACAGTCTCGCTGCACGTTCAAAAGCTTCAGTTTACAAATGAAGCCAATGAAGAGCCCAAAGAGGTGACAGTTCCCACTAGCATTGCTGGAGTGCCCCTAAGGTAAGGCACCTTGGAGCACTCACCCTCATAGGAACATTCCCAGCTTTATCCAAAGCAGCTATGTTTTGTTTTGTTTTTAAAGAAAAATACAAAGCCAACTAAAGGCATTGCAATTAGCAAAAGATTTCTATTAACACAACAGTCATTATTCCTAGTTTCAGAACCAAGCAATGGAAACATACAAGCCTGTTGCTTTGTATTTCTGTTTACCTCTGACAAAGGATAGACCTTGTGCAGGAGGATCAAAAGATGAGCATACACTACTTGCAAATGTAATTACGTGTGTGAATGCATCTTTGAATGCAGAACTGTGGAAATAGATTTTCATGTTTTGCTCCAATACTTCTGTAATTTGTAGCAAAAATTAGTGGAAGAGGTTAGCTGATAATTGTCAGCATCTATGGCCATTATAACCGTTAGCTAAGCTAGAAAATCTACATAAAGCAGGGGTCTAGGAGAGTCCACTTAATATTTTGGTCTGAGATCTTCAAAGGAACTTAATTCTCATAGGCTGCTTGGCAGATCCTAGCTTTGCTTGAGAAACATCATAGACACAGTGAGCTGTACAAGACAGAAAAACTGAGCCTTAATCTTTGGATTTGCCCTAACATGGCTGGATACTGAATCTGATCAATCAGAATAGGTGGGTGCTGTAAAATATATGGGCATTGGCTAAAGGATTTGGACCTATTTTCCAAGCTATTCCATGTTACCAAAAGATTGTCAGTTCGCTATAGGGCCAGCACGACAATTTTCAGAAGTCTCATCATCAATTACCTCCCCTTAAATCACAGGTATGATGAATTAGATGCAGTGATTTTTCTTTTTTCCTCTCTAATGACCTGAGCAATACCAAGCATGGATGTCGGGCCCTGAGAGTGCACTTGCTCAGGTTGCTTCCCTGCTTAGGTAACTGCAAGGAATAAGGCATTCCCTCCACCAATTAACTTTGTGACTATATTTCAGGAAGGATGGACTGAAACTAAAAGAGGGAAGGAGGGTTTACAAAGGAAAGGTCAATTGTTTTGCAAGTGATTGATAGTGGAAAGAAAAGGGAAGGAAGATGAAAGGAAGGGGAGAAGGACTGGTGGCAGGAAAAAATGTGGACTTGGAAGAGAGGAGGAGAGGGTTAGATACAAAGGTGGAACATTAGTTTAGAATCCTCTGACAAGGATTCATTATTCAGGAAAGCATCTTCAGGCTGCAGCTTTATGAAAGTTACTGTATATTTTACACATTAATCTATTCACCTTACTATTTTCATTAACTTTCTGATGTCCAGAAAAAAACAGTTGTTTGCTGACCCACAGCCCTCGTAAGTACCTGGGTCCTGCACTTAAATGAAAAAATCCCTAGTCCCTGCATTACACTACACAATGCCACAGAACCTCTCCTTACCTCATGCTGGGCCTCTTTCAGTGATGACTTTACCCTTAAAGAATTAAACTGGTTCTTCTGCTTTATTCTATTGGGACATAAAAATGTATGAGTGCAAATCTGAAGCTCTTCCTACCCTAAACCACTCAGAAAACCTGCATACTGCTTACCTCTTGTAAAATCTTACTAAAACAAGCAAGGAGTCCTGTGGCACTTAAAGACTAACAAATTTATTTATCGCATGAGCTTTCATGGGAGAAAGCTCCTAGAGAAAGGAAAGAAGATTTGCTATTCTGCAATTCTCCTAAAGACTCCACGTTTTACATTTTGTATTGTTTCAAAGGGGGAGCTGTGTTAGTCAAGTTCAGCAAAACAAACAAGATGTCCAATGGCACTTACAAGCTAACAAATTTATTTATTGCATAAATTTGTTAGTCTTTAAGCGCCACAGGACTACTTTATTGTACACTTTGTATTAGTATCTAATCAGGTAATTTTTAAGTGCCACACAGTTCTTTAACCAAGATAAATAAGACATATGTCTCGCAAGCATCACTGGCTTTGCTGCACTACAGAATCACTTCTGTATCCTCCTTGCTGAAGTGAATTTATTCACCTCAAACTTTTAGTTGTTTAATCCTCTCATTGGGACTTCATATGAGCATGATGGCTGTGAGAGAAGCACACCTTCTGCTACTTGCGCACAAGTCACCCTGCTACTTTCGTTCAGTGTTTCCAAACTTATTTCCTCCTTGTCCCCATTTTCAGATGGTTGTTTCTCACTACCCCAGACAGCACTGAAGCTGAATTTTAAAAATGACATCCTTCCCACAGTGTAACCTCACATGCACTGCACATGCAAGGTCACTCTGCAATTTGCTTTATAAAACAGTGTTCTCTGGACTGTCTAATCTCACACACATATGGTGCATGTGAGGTCATGCTGCATGAAGGCAGCATTTTGGCACCCTCCATGCAATGTGACCTTGTGTATACGGTGCCTGAGGTCAGACTGGGACAAGGCCATTTTCTAAAATAGCATTCCCTGCATGCTCAGGATTGCCATGACCCTATCTGCTAATGAAGTGACCCCACCTGGAATCATGACCCAGTTTGGGAACTGCTGCTTTAGCCCCTCATCCTCAAATGAGCAGGTACCAGACCTGATGCCTCCCATCTTGGGAAGAGGCATTCCACTAAAGGGCTTTGGAGAAGTCTATAAGGTTTTTTTTTTGATGTACTGCATTTTTTCTTTTCTATCAAAGCTTCACCTTGGTTGAATTTGCTTGTCTTTTTTACCGTGAACAATGATGGTTTCACCCTATCTCTTGCCGTGGGCCTGAACTAAACATGTCCCGTTCACCTAGAGACAAGAAACAAATTACATACCTCTACTGGCCAACCCCTACAGTCTACCTAGTGCACTGCTAAATTCAACAAACAGGTAGAACTTTTAAATATATACAATAATCCTCTGGACACAATGATCAGAGAACCCTATCCGGTAAGCAATAGTGAAGCATGACAGCATTAAACTGCAGTAAAAATTATCCAAATGTCCCAGTTTTCTCACATTTTTGACTGCTGAATGTTATGCCTAATTTACTCTTACTTCTCACTTACTAAACCTTGATCTGTCCAGCCCATAGGTTCAGGGCTGGATCAAGCCAGGGGCTTCAGAGTCTGCAGCCCAGGGCTAAACGGGGGCCCTGGCTCCCAGCCACCCCTCAGCATCTGGCCCCACTCAAGCTGGCATAGCTCTGTCTGGGCCTGGAGGGTACTGGGAGGGGCCGGGGCCCCCAGTCAGCTTGCTGCTCTGCTCCAGGGAGCAGGGCGGGCCAACGTATGGCGTGGCCTCCAGCGATGGCACTCCAGGTCCAGGGATGCTGTCGGGGCTCTGCACAATGGCCCCCAAGGCTCAGACTGGCCTGGTTGGTCCTCAGCACAGTGGCCCCACAGCACTCCTGTCCTGGAAAGCCACGGCCAGCTTGCTCCACCCTGTGGGGCAGACCAGCCAGCCCAGTGGCAGGATGGAGCAACATACACCACAGTCTCTGGCCCCACGACCCCGCTCTCCTCTCACTCCTCAGGAGCTGGATAGCTGGGCCCCCTCCAGCACTGAGCACTGGCCTCACACAGCTGGCAGGTCTGCCGGCTGGCCCCAGGGCTGCCATGCCAGAGTGCCGCTGTGTCCTGCTCCCACGCTGGCTACCATAGTGCAGGGGGGCAGTTCTCGGGAGAGGGGGAAGGTCCATAGAAGTGGGCAGCCCCAGGCCTCAGGGCCCCTTAATTCAGCCCTGCATATGTCACTGACTCCAGAAGGGAAAGCTGGTTTTAATTTCTGTTGTAAGGGAAAAACACATACCTTTTGCAGTTACCATTAACTAAACTCTTCAAGTATAACAATAACTTCTAATCCCCAAAGAATTTATGTACTTTGGCCTCTCTCCTCCTATAACACTTAATCCATTCTTAAGGAATAAGCGCTAACATTTCTTTGTGAACCACAGCTCCCTGGTATTTGGGAGCAAAGATAGGCCCTGACTCTGACATTTTATTGTTGTGTAGGCTTATCTCCAGGCCCTGTCAGTACAGAGAGATTGGCCATACACCCAAGTTATCAAGACTTCTGTTTGTCCAGAACAAACAAATTCTTCCCTACACCTGTAAGACAATACACTGCCTTCAGCCAATTATCTGGCTGAATTCTTCATCCTGCTAATTAGGAAAAAAGGGAAAATTCCATTTCCATCATCAAGGGTTAAGAAGTTGAAAGGTACCTTTTGAAAAAAGCCAGAAGTAACTACTGGTATTTTAACTGACTTAAAGATTTATATTAGAGAGATAAGGTGGATGAAGTAATAACTGTCATTAGACCAACTTCCATTGATGAGAGAGACAAGCTTTCATGCTTACATAGAGCTCTTCTTCAGGCCTAGGAAAGCAAAATGCAAGGTGGAACAGATTGCCTTGCATAAAGAGTTACCGCAAATTTACTTCTGGGAGAATTGTGAGCAAGTGAGAATGCACAGAATTCATGTCCTCCATGTCCTGCCCCCCGACCCCCAGCAGAGCTGCAGCAAACACATTCTCCACTGCAGTTATGCCTTTTGCCCACCACGGACTGTTGTGGAACCAGAACAGAGGGTAACTGCCCCGGGGCAAGAGCAGCCTTCTGTTGATAAGGAAGAGAAGAGCATGGCTGTGTTCCTTATTTCAAAATAACAATTTGAATTAACAGTTTGTTAATTCGAATTAAGGAAAAAAGCTCAACGTGAAATAGCAGTTTCAGGCAACAGTTATTTCGAAACAAGTCACCGTTGTTTTGAAACAACATGTTCGGACGGCATTGTTTCGAAACGATTAACACTGTTTCGTCCCCACATGGGGTTTAAGTTGTTTTGATACAACGGTGTTGTTTTGAAACAACGGGTGCCATTGTTTTGAAACAACCGTGCGTCATGTGAACAGGGTATTTCTTATTTTGAAACAACCTCTGTTGTTTCAAAATAAGAGTGCTGTGTGAACACAGCCCAGGTGTCCCTAAGAGCACCCTGTCTATGGGACGAGGTAAGGAGGCATCAGACATGGGACACTTAAATAGTGTGGGGCACATGAGGCTGCTGGATATGTCACACTGGGGTTCAGGGGAGAGAGACTAGTGAAGAGTCAGAACAGGAGCAGGGGTGCAGGGCCACATGGGGTCATGGGGAGGAGAGAGAAAGAAGACGTAGGGATGGGGGAAGAGGGGTGCAGGGCTGCATAGGGATGGGTGCGGCTGAGGAGGAGGCGAGGACGCATGAGGACATTGGAGAGGAGGGTATAGGGACACATGGGAACAGCAGAGCGTGGATGACTGAGTGGGGGTGCGGAGCCCCATGGGGGTGTGAGGGTAGCTGAGTGGGGGCTCATGGCCACATAGGGACAGGGCCATATGGGGATGGAAGAGTGGTTGAGTGTGGGTACAGGGCCATAGTGCAGGGAGAAGCAGTGGGATCTTCTCCCACGAAAGCTCATGCAAAAAATAAATCTGTTAGTCTTAAAGTGCCACACAGCTCCTTGTTGTTTTTTTACTGGACTAGACTAACACAGCTGTCCCTTTTGAAAAAGGCAGCTGTGCCTGACTGAATGAGAAAAGCTAGAGGTTAGACATGGGGGAGGCTCCCAAACAATCCCTCCTCCCCCACCGCCCCAAAAAAACAATTCCATACTTCCCCCTCTACACCTGATAACCCTTCAGATTCATCCCTGGGATTTCCCAGCAATTACTTCTCTCTCCCTTAGATTCTCTATTACCCTTTACTCCCCCCAGCCTTGGCACTGTTTTTGAGGCATGTGGGAAATACATTTCTGTATTATAGGTTAAATTAATTATTACTCAAAGTTCTATATTAATACAGCTAGTAAGAAATCTATTTTTAAAAAAATTTCTAAGCAAAAAAAAAAAAAGTTTTTTGGCCATTGTTACAGACATACTTACAGACGTGTTTTGGAACAATTACCAAACTAATTGAAACTGGTGGGATTTTATTGTGTTACTTTAACAAATAAAATCTGCAGAATTTTAAAATATTGTACACCAAATTTTAATATTTTGGCGCAGAATTTCCCCAAGAGGAACAGACAGTAAGAGAACATTCAAGGCAGTCCGTTAACACCTCTATAGACACAGGACACACACATCGCTCCTGAACATCTGTGCCTAAATCCTCAAGAGTAAAAACAATTCACTCAGGACCATTCCCTGAGTTTTAGAGTAGACCCATGGAAAGACCACAGTTTGCATGGCCCTTAGTAATGACCCATAATAGATTTAAACTCTAGAATCAATGAAAATGTGAGTTGACCAAAAGCCTCATTAACTCTTGGAGATAATGAATCCAATTCATCCCAGGTATAACACTGCTGACTTGAGGTGAACAATACTAAAGGATTAATTGGGTCTACAGATTCGATGGAACAGCCAATCAATGCCTTTTATGGGCAGGCCTCATCCCAATAAATGCCAACCATCCCCAATTCTCACTGAAGACAATGTTTGAGCCAAACATTTGAGACAAAAGTGGACAACTTCTGTCCAACTCAGCTATATTATCCCTCTTCATAGTTACAGAAATTAGACACAGAGGCAGAGCCGTAACTAAGTAATTCAGCGTTCCTCACAATGGCCGGTGCCTGGAGCAAGTGGCAAGGAACACGCCCTTTAATGGGGTGGCTCAATGGAGCTGCTCTGGCATGCCCGGGGCAAAGCCCCGCTCACCCCGCCGTAGTTACAGCCCTGCACAGAGGAGTAAAGTGACATGTCTACTTACACACGTAAGTCAGTGACAGATGCCACATTACACCCCAGTTCTCCTGATTGCCACCCTGTCGTCTAGAGAAACAAGGTGGGTTGGGTAATATTATCTTACATTGATAATATTTTGTTTTATTACCTCACCCACCTTGTCTCACTAACATCCCAGGACTGAGATGGCTACAACTGCACTGTATATTGTCACTCATGCAGTCTACTAGATCACAGCCACTCCATTAATATCAGGGCTGGCTCTAGCCATGAGTCGATGAGGCCCTGGCTTGGGGTGCCTAAGCTTAGGGGTGCGGGGGGGCAGGCCAGCGGCCCAGAAGCCAGATCCATGTTCCCGCCCCTCCCCGAGCCACCCAGGGAGGCCCTTGGGGGCAGAGGAAGCCAGCCAAAGGGCAGGGCTCTGCTCTCTCACCCCACCTCTGGGCCGGTCCTCCCTGTCCCTAGGAAGAAAGAGCTGGCCCGGGGAGGGGTGGGAGAGTGAAGCCTGGCCTCTGGGCTGGCCTGCCCTGTCCCTTGTCTGGCTATTTCCCAGCCAGGGATGGGGAGTGCAAAAGCTGGCTCAGGGCACCACAAGCCCTTGAGCTGGCCCTGATTGATATTAACAGAATCATACTACTGTTCCTGCTAGGAAGCAGTCCTGGAAATGGCACAAAAAGAAACTTCCACACATGTGGAATCAAGAAGGAACAGGAAGAAAACACTACCCTCTTTTACTTTTTTTAATTTTCAGCCTACACTTGGGGTTGTTTGGTATAGCTGGCAACAGCATGACAACTGCAGAATGAAACTAATCCAATGGGAATTTAATTTTTAAAACAGGTTGTTAGAAATATATTTTCTTTGTCTCTGTTGCAAAAAGCAATGAATCATATAGAAAAGATTAAATATACTGTAGTCAAAAGGAATACTGTGATAGAAAGAGTTCATTTACAAAGCAACATCAGCATCTCCAGACTTGGAAAACTCACACAGGGGTTTCCCTGGAACATCCCCACACGGGTAGAACCAGGAAGTGACACTTCTCTATTACCTATTGCTTTAGCTGTCAAATGAAGCTGATATTTCCTGCTTCGTTTGAACTGCTTATATTGAAATTCTGTTATATTCTCTGCTATACCTATTTGTGCTGTGAGGTCTGAGCCCCACCCAGACTTAAAACAGGGAAAGGGTTTTTCAAAATCTTACATTCCCTTGCACAGAGCAGCCCTCCAGGATGGAACTGTTGATGTGAGTGATTAGATAGGGGTTTGGATGCTAGCTTGTTCAAGTTCCTTTGCTTTCATCTTAGCAGTTGCTGGGAAAGGTGAAGAAGAAATTTCCTGTTAAATTACAGAGTGGTACTGAAGGTGTTCCAAAGTGAGGGATTAATGAGATGATACAAGGACGGCATTGGAAAGTAGAGCCTGGAGCTCACAGGGGATAAGCAAGAGTGATTTGAAGCAGAAACTGATCTTTGAGACCATTCTGGTGGTGCAGGATCATTCCCTCTGGTCTCTGACTTGTTTCTGACACAGACAAACGGCTTAGGTGATGTAAAGTTTGTTAATTTCCAAAGCGATAGCCGTGTTGGTCTAGTCCAGCAAAAAAACAACAAGGAGTCGTGTGGCACTTTGAGGCTAACAGATTTATTTTTCGCATGAGCTTTTATGGGAGAAAATCCCACTTCCTCAGATGCTTCGAAGATGGGTGAACTTACA
>ML682041.1:19388379-19519734 GCA_007922195.1 Podocnemis expansa
GAAGTGTTTCTGCCACATCAGTCCCTGGAGGAGAGCACGCTGTACTCTTCTGGGTCAACGGACAGCCTACCTAGCTAGTGTGGGCTGATGGGGGGCTCCTGGGCCTGCCTCCTCCCCATACTGCCATGCTCATTTTGAGGCAGTGTGAGCCCCAGGGTGCACGAGAGGAAAGCAATGCTCTCATGAAAGATCTGGGACCTCAACTCTGTTTCGGCCTCTGTGGGGGGCATAGATGGACAGGCTCGGAGGTACAATCCAACCTCTGACATCCAGTGCACTGTGACAGAGGTGCAGGAGCAGGTACTTCACATCTTCAAAGTGCTGAACCAACATTAACTAGTTCATGTGGCTCAAAGCTCCAATCATTTTTCAAACCTGGTTCGGCTGTGAGTGTGGATGATTTTGCCTGCAGCTGCCTGCTCTGTTCTGTAGCATGGACTCGGGTTATTTCAGGGGAGTGCACAGGTCACGAGGTTTCCCTGACTCTCTCTGTCAACTGTTGGCACCTTCCTCAGGGGACTAGCAGAACTTTTCCCACGGACAGTCTCTGACATCTCCTCATATAGAATATACAGACTGTTCCTGAGATGGGTATCAGCTTTTTCATCTAGGGACACACTAGTGTTTTCAACTACGGCAACAGCACTACAAACATTGTCTGCCCTTTTCCTTGGAACACTGCAGAATCAATATTTATACCAATAGGACAACATCTGCCTTTTACCTGTTAGGTGTGAACAAATTCTCTAAGGCTCCTGTCCCTATGCTTTCCTCTATCATGAGCATACTTCAGAAGGAGGTACAATCCTACCTGGACTTTAAACAGAAGATGCTAACACCACAACACTTGTCCTTACTGAGATTTGTTCTTCTTCATAGTCCTAAACGCACCTGCTCTTTACAGTGCAGTCGTATTGATTGAAAGCTAGTATGCTGTGTGTAGAGCATGTCTTGCTCTCCCATTTCATGTCCATCCTGCAATAATCCCCATTTGCCACTCCATTATTGTCCCTCATCTACATCTGGTTCCACTACAGCCTCCATCACTTACAACTCAGTCCAATACTCACCCCCCCTTTCCCATCCCAATCTATTCCACTGCAAGCCCCATTTATCCCACCTCCTACCCAGTCACAAATTCCACACCCCACAGCCCCCCTCTTTCTACCTTCACCCCAGCTCTGTTCATTATCAGGTCCTCGTTCTAATCTCCTAAAAATGTTTATTTCACCCTTATCCTGATCGCTATCTGTCAGCCCTTTCCTACAATCCCAGTCCCACAGATCTTCCTCCTTCACCCTCACCATCAGCCCCAATCTATCCTCCCCTCATCCTTTTACCCCAATCCCAGTCTCATACCTAGTTTTACTACCCTACTGAAACTCAATTTCATCCCCACCCTGCCACCTTGCAAAACATCCCCCAGCTGAGCAGCAGACAACTTCTACAACTGTAGTTTTAATTTACTAAGTTATTTTCCTAAAATCTGTTAAACCATACTTTCCCTTAGAAAGAAAAATCCACACGTACCCATAGTCCCACTGCCAGGACTACCAAGAAATAGATGATTATGACTGCAATGTCCGCAGGGTTATTGACTTTCGTGAAGGAGTCCATCCTTCTTGCTTCTCCAGCTTCTTTTCCTCTTTTCCTCTCCTTATATCACCACTTGAGAGTTCGGGTTAATGATAAATCGCAGTCGTCCCCTTCTCGCTTGTGTAATATATAACTTTAGATTCCCTTGCTTCCAAAGCTGAAGCTGATACTTTTTCCTGAGTGGTGATTTTCTCAAAAATACTATGCCCCTCTTGCAGCTATTGCTGATTTCACAGCCAAAGACCAACCCAACTTCACAGCCCCCACAGAAGGTGCTCAGAGTTGTTACAGCGGCAGAGCAGGTGTCTGAGAAGCAGTGAGCTGTGGAAGGAGTGGCTTGGACATAATATACCTAGTGTATGCACCTCACTGTTTTGCAGACACTCTTCCTGGAGAGGTTGTTGCTGTGAATCAGGTCATGGAATTAATTGTTTCCTTGAGAACTTGATACTTACTCAGCCCAAAGAAAGAATGACCTGACATCTCAGGAAACCCCACAGTTCCATGAGCTAATGCTCCTGCTGTGTCATCAATGAAGGTACAGCCCTGGATTTCTGCAACAAGACAATAGGGAGCTATTATTATCCCTTACACCTAGAACTTTATCTTGATGTATCTTAGCCATAAATTGAAATCCAGAAATAAAAGCCCCCACCCACCCACAATGTTCAAAACCAGGGTTTTTAACTCCATCCACAGTTATACTCCATCCACTATTATAGCCTAATTCCAGATTCAAATGACCCCAAAGCTCAGTGGCATTTGGCTCTGGTTCCATCTCAAGTTATTAATTCACTGTCGGACTTCAAAATTAGACCAAACAAAATGGCCTGACGCAAAAGAGAACTCAAAGATGCGGGGCAGGTTGGGACTCTGAGAAGAGCTTATAAGACAGTCAGAAAGCAGTCCTTGAAAAGGGAAATTTCCTCTGGAGGCTCCCGTGATCTTCATTGACTGAACAGGAGGTGGGTAAGAGGGAGATGCAGGCCACAGACAGAGGCAAAAATTTCAAGGCTCTGGGGATACTTGAAAGTTTCCACTTCTGCTTTAGCCCACACACTCATGATTCAGTTACAGTTCAGTATGCTGCTTGCCAAGAATTGGATTGCCATGTTGTATTTACCGTAAACAGACTCAACCGTACAGAGCATACAAAAGAGTGGTCTTCAATCTGATTTTATACATCTCTGACTTCAGTGTAATTACTCTAGATTTTCAATGGTTTAACTGAGATCAGAAGCTGATCCTCTGTTTGTTGTTAAGGAATCCTTTCCAAGGTATAATTATCCTGTGGCATTTTGCTTTTTCTTTTATTAAAAGCTAAACAAGAGAATATCTACATATAAAATACCATATCAGAGAGCCATTAATCTGAAGTTACAGAGAACCCCATTTTTCTCATCTACACACTGCAATGACATATACACCACTACCAACTTTGAACAAGGCACTAGCCTCTGATATTTAGGCACTTCTTCAGCACAGACTTTAGTTTGTTCTACCAACAGGTCTGTGGAAATGCTGTTTGTAAAGGCAAGGGGTGGGGGGAATAACCCTAAGAGATGCTGAGCATCACAATTCCCATTAACCTTTCCTGTTGTCTCTCTTTTGTGTTATTTACTAAGCCTAATTACCAAGCAACAGTTTGTTTAAGATAGGAGGCACTTGGTCTTCATACAAAGGCTGATGCAAATAGATTCCCATGTGTCTTCATAGCAAATTGATTGTTTTATTTTCACTTATTCTTAGTTCATGAATTCTTATACCTCATACGGCATCCCAGAGACATTGTACTCATACACACGCAGCACAGATAAAATCAGCCTGTGGAATTCACCGCTGCGGGTGGTCAGATGCTCAGGTGACTCTAGCTCAGTGTTTCTCAACAAACTGATCCATGGACCTGTGCTGCTTCCTGTGATCTCCCTGACACGGTTTAGGAAGAGAACAAGCCAGTCCCAGATATCAAGAAAGGTTGAGAAATACTGGTCTAACTGGCTTTTTAAAAAAATATTGGCCCACAACATTTCTATTTGTGCATGCACAGGCACGAGTAAGTAAACTTCCTGCTGCAAGGTAGGAGCTTCTCAGAGGGGGAAAACGTCTCTTCCGCTTTACATGGCACTCTCCTCTTCTTGAAGTACAAGGTCTAAAACTAGGCACTAGTGGAAGCAGAATACAACATCTGAATGACCAGTAATCTGATTCACTATGAAAAATCCAACTTTCCTTCCTATGGGCCCAATCCAACTCCCTAGATCAGTGGGAGCTTTCCCAATGATTTTAATAGGAGTGGGATTAGGCTAGAGAAACTTTATCAGCAAAACATGCAGAGCCAGGAAAAAAAAGTCCTGAGTCAGACTGCTGATTGCTTCTCTCTAGACCAGAGATGTCAAACTGATTTGCTGTGGTGGGACAGATTTGATTTAAATATTCTTCAAGTGGGCTGTACATACATAAACCAAAATACTACGGCACTCTTGCAGAATCGCGAAGAGCTCTGTATGTGAAACTGTGCTCTGCAATACTGCACACACTCTCTCCCCCTCAGGGAGAGAGTGTGGTCTTGCAGAGCTCACTTTCGCACACTTAGCACGCCATGATGTTGCAAGACCTGACAGTCTTGCAGCATTGCAGAATACTGGGTATGCCAGAGCACACACTCTCTCTCTGTTAGGGAGAGTGTGGTCCGGCAGAACACAATCATGGGCTGGCTGGAAGAGGTTCGTGGGCTGCACCTTTGAAATCCCTGCTCCAGACTTAGCTTGGTGGAGGCTAATCCATCGTGGAGACACATTAAGGGGAAGATTAACCTAGCACTGCACAGTTAGGGATTTGGGTACAGAAAGCCACTCTTTCCCTAAGCTCCTGTCTTGTTCAGGGCATACTCTCAATCTGCCCTTGAACATCTTGAGCACAAGGACTGCTGGGCTGGGCTATAGGGCTGCCAGCATGCTAGCCTCCCTGAAAGGTTGTAGGCGGGTCCACAGTCCTGCTCCTCTCCCTACCAAACAACGGACCTGAGCCAGTGCTGTGGGGAGGGCATGCCAAACTCCTTCACACAATGTAATAGGGGTTCCTCTGGCCTCCTCTTCCCTGGTGGTCCCAGATGCATGATGCCTCACTCAGTCATTCTTGCTGGGGAGCGCTCTCTCTCTGCTATTATTTTATTTATACATTACAGTGCCCTCCTAGAGGCCCTTTCTAAGATTGAGGCCCCACTGTGCTAGGTGCTGTGCAAACACAGTACGAGACAAGTTTCAAAGGGGTAGCTGTGTCAGTTTAGTTCAGCGAAACAAACAAGGAGCCTAGTCACACTTTTAGCGACTATCTAATTTATTTATCACATGAGCTTTTGTGGGAGAAAAATCTCACTTCATCAGACACTTGAAGATCAAGTGCCTCCAGGTGTTTGACAAAGTTGGATTTTCTCCCATGAAAGCTCATGCAATAAATACATTGGTTAGTCTTTACAAGTGCCACAGGACTCCTTGTTTGTTTTACAGTATGAGACAGTCCCTTGCCTAGAAAGATGGAACAGGGCTGGAGCAGTGAAGTGACTTGCCCGAGACCACACAGCAGGTCACAGTTGAGTCTGGAACAGAACCAGGCCTCTTAACGTGAGGGTTACAATGCCAGGGCAACTGTGACCACTCTTCACTTGAGGAGTCAGGGGATCCAAAATAATGGAGAGGTCCCAGCATATTTCTATTTTAACATGGGCTTCTAGCATAGAAAAGATTGAGGACTGCTGCTCTAGACTGTGCTGTTTTCACAGACACCAGGCTGTGCCTTAAAAACCTCAGTCTTCCCTTACATCTCAGTGAGGAATAACTTCATTCTCCATCACCTACTTAAATTAATGCTTGTGAAGTATAGCACTCCTGAACGTGCACAGGTGCTGGAACCAAAATTATTCCGAGTGTGAACTCAGCTGTCACATGGCCCACCGCTGGCTCAGCTCTATTCTGGTGTTCATGACACTAACAAACCTAGCCCTGGTCTATGCTGCGGGGGGATTTCAATGGTCGTTGAAGGGAGATACACAAGTTACTTAAAATAACTTGCATATCTCCCTTTGACTGCCTAGCGCCTAATTACCGCTGTGTCCTCAGTACGCTCAGTTGACAGGAAATACCCTCCCATCACCTCAGCACTGTGCTACTTGCTCGGGTGTTCTTCAGGGATTGACCTCCCAGTCAACTGAGTGGGTCTTCACAGATCTGCTCAGTCAACCAGGAAGACTGATCTGATAGCAGCGAATTGGCTACTATTGGCAACCCTTCAAGACACAACAGCCCACCCTCCCCAAGCCAAATCCAGCCATCTCCCCACACTTTCCACTGTGTGATGACCCCTAGTGCAGGGGTCTCAAACTCAAATCACCACAAGGGCCACATGAGGACTAATATGTTAGCCAGAGGGCCAAAACAAAGAAATCTTGTCATACAACAATCCTGTAAATATCAGTAACAATAGTGTTGTTGAGGGCCGCAGAAAATAGCTTTAGGGGCCGCATGCAGCCTGCGGGCCACGTGTTTGAGACCCCTGCCCTAGTGTACATGCTAACTGGCTGCTGCAGGCATTTTTAGGTCCATGCTGATCATTTCTGCATTCAACCAGGCTGGAAGAAATGCTCACTGTCATGCTACAGTATCGCTCCCAATGTGCTGTCACCATTTGAGAAGAACCTGAGTTGTTAGCAGCAGGAAATTTTCTCAATGGGATACTAGAGTACCCAGCACACACTTTAAGTACCTGAGTCTCTGGCCAGCCATAATCCAACTGATACTTCACTAAGCTTTACACCTTGCATGGTCTAGCTCAAAGACAAATTTTAGATAGATGGTATGACAAACTTCAAACTGCTCCTATGCTTCATTATTATATCCGCCATCCACTTTCACCAGATTGCAATCAGTGCTGCAGAATAACACTCCACAAATATTCACTCAGTTTTACATGACTTTGCCTTTGATGCACAATGAAGCTGCATCCCACAAACACTGAAATGATTGGCTAATTGCTAAACAGTGATAACAACTGATAATAATTAGAACAATGGTTGTGAAATCCTTTTCCACAAGGGATCAAACCCAATTTCTTGCATCTGCTAATAGGTCACTTTTGGATCCCTACATGGCTTTGCTAGTGCAATGCAAACTTCATATGCAACAGCAGTGTCCTTTCATTCCAGCACCTCAAACAGTAGTTGATGCCCCTTGCTTCTCTTGACTCAAAATGATTCTGCTATTTCAAACTTTAAGCCTGTCTCTCCAGCAGAGAATTATTGTCCTGAATAGTGAGATAAGCATGCGACATGGACAAAGAGCAACAAGTGCGAAATATGTGCTTGTTGATAATATTGTATTTAAAAATGAACATTGATGGACTTTGGAGATAGGGACTGGAGGCCAAAGAAAAGATTAAAAGCACTGCAGATAAGCCTAGCTGAGGACTGCGGTGGACTGACTGAAGAGAATAAATTCTCAAACATGCTGTACTGCTACCAGGAGGCACTCAAATCCTTGTGCTTGCAAGGAAGAGTCAATGAATTAAAATGGATTTCTTGTTGTGATGCAAAACAGTCACAATGGAAATGACACATATGCCCAATCCTTAGAAAAACCCAATCGCTTTGGACCTTTGGTGAGTGTGGGTGGCAGCATCCCAGGCTACATGCAGGACAAGACAATTTTCTGGGGAGGAGTACTGACATCATCTTATGAAACCTGATGACCCCCAGATCAAAATGTCAGACCATCCCCTGCTGTTATCCTTCCTCTAGAAGGTGAAAAAATGATGCTGAAAATAATAAGTATGATAATAAAGAATAAAATGCAAACAAGAGAACAGAGAAATTTACTAGTGGGGAATTAGGTTACCTCAAGCCTGTCGATTATTTCCATGTCAGACGGGTAAACAGTTAATACTTTGCACCATCATCTCATGTGAGGAAATTCTATTTTGGAGGATATGCACAATGGGATATGATATGGCTTACATGCAGGTGTGGCACTGGAAAAAGCATGGAAGCAGAGGCAGCTCCACGAACCCTCTTCTGACTAAAGCTCTGCTGCAGTATATACTATTACACAGGACTCATCAACGGCATCCCTCTTTGTACACAGGGGATAAAAGACAAACCAAGCTAAGAATATTCAGGTATTTTATTCCTAGATGCAGAAAGCCAGGCAATAGTTTGATGTATTCCGGTCTCTCCACCCTCAGATTGACTTTTTATCCTTTTTCAATAATGCTGACATTTATTTAAGCAAACTTTGTCCTGGGATGGTGCTGAATGCAGCACGTCACTAGCACTAATCAGGATCTGGAAGTGAACATGATCAGAGTTCATAGGCTTCCAATGGGGTTTTGTTGCGATGGCTCTAATAATACAATGGCTGGAGCACAGCAGATGTGGAGCACTCCAATGCTAGGTCTTTACGCTTTTGTGCAGTCTTGTTTAATGAGGGCAGTATTTGGGTTTGACTAATTCCGTAGAATGGTAGCAAAAGTGACCAAACAATTTGAAAATTAAACATATGAGGGATTTTAAAAAAGAAATGAACAGTTTAGAAAGAAATCAAAAGCCAATAGGAAAACAGTAACCCCCTAACTGAAATGATGCCAGAAAAAAGGTAAGAGCTCATTTTTCCTCTTTTAGTTCAGAGGGGCAGATCAAGAATCAACAATCTTAATTTATGCATAGGAAAGCTTTGTAATTATGTCATAGTTTTAAGATCTGGATAACAGGCAAGGTTATTTCCTTCCTGGAAAGAAATAAATGGACATCAATAGAAAATGATGTCTTCTTAGTCTGTTATTGAATAGGGATTTTTGGAAGACAAACACAGAGTGCAATTTATAATGCTCAAATGTAGCACAACTGAATGCATGCAAGCAGTTATTTTCAAGCCTTCAGCCAATCAATGGTCTCCGCTTATGTATGCATTATAATGTACCCATCTCCATGGTATCTGAGTATTACCAGGATTATAAAAGCAAACAGTACAAAGATTGTATTCTCTACAGATGATGTCCTGAAAAACATAAGTGAGAGAACATTGGTTTTATTTAATTTATCAATTCATTCTTAATTTAGTTTTCATCATTTCTCATCTTCAGATGTTACTGTGGGAAAGCTATTGAAAAGAAATGGAACTTCAATCATCAAGAGGCCAAAGTAACTTTGTTTTTCTAAGGACTGGACAGGAAGGTCACCCTCCTTGCCTGTTTCACCTCACAACAGAAAATTTATTTAAACTCAGAAACCTTCCCTGTTAAAACAGAGCATGAGTGTCTTCTGTTATGAATCCATCACATTTTAGAACATTCAAAGAATTAACCCAGTGGAACACTGAACTAGGTGTATCTGCAGTAGCTGATTATATTCTCCAAAGACTTTTCTCCTCACCTAAAATATGTTTTCTGATTAAATACTACAGCAATAAATGGGAATTTGCCTCTTCCATCGCAGCTACAGGAACAACTAAATAATGGAATATGCTACCAAGAGTGACGCAGAATCACCATCATTTCACTCACGATTATATCTATTTGGAATGTTTTAGAAATAATTAAATCTCCCCTGATACTATGCTTTGGAATAGACTTCAATAGATGACCTTCTAGAAAGTCCCTTCATCCCAGATGATTCCCTGCTTGTTCAGGCTATAATAAAAATACCACTTACTGGCAGTTGGATTTTGTTTGAAATAAACAAGCAATCATTCTCAAAAAAAATATACAGTTCAGCCCCTGTAGAGGTGCTTTGATTGCTCTTGAGCCATAAGTAGTAGCAATTATATTATTATGTTTGACTGTTTAGTTTGATTAAAGAAATCTCAGAGGTAGAGGGAAAAGAATATAATCTGGTAATGCATGAGTCTGATATTTGTGCCATACAGAATACATGACACATTTCAGCTGATCTTTTATTTGTTCCTTGTTCTGAAAATTAAATGAGGGACATCTGAATAACACTGCCATCTCCCTGATGTGCAGAATTTTGAAACCTATGAGAAAGACTGACCTACCACACATCTCATAGGAGTTCGGAGAACCAAAGGAAAGACGTTTAAATGAGTGCGAATCAGAACACACAGTTGTCACATTTAACACAGATTACTGAATTGTTCCTACAACATACAGCTCCAGAAACAGCCCACAAGAAACATTCCCAACACAAGGGAGAGATCCCTTGGAAGCATGGATTTGGCATAATGGACCAAAGCTACTTACCACCATGGAGGCAGAAGAGCCCACAAATAGACCATACATGAAATGATCAAGGCACAAGTTTTATTAGCTTGGCAGTAGGACTTTTTAGAAAAAACAGATGGATGCATTAAAATAAAAACCAAGAATAGTGGACATACCCAAACCAATGGAAGATAGGAGTAGAAAGACTCAGATAGGAAGGAAGAAATCTTCTTTTTGTCATTTTGGATTAGAAGGAAGGATCACATCTGAGAGACTGACAATTGGGAATAATGAATGGAGAGGAACCTTTGTTGTATTGAATGAAATCCTTGTTAGCACAGTCTGGAAATAAATGTTAGCAAATTTACCTCATACAATGTCCCAACATGCCTTTCATCTAGTCCCCAATTTCTTTAGACTTCTAGAACAGAAAAACAAATCTTGTTTCACACTCAAGGTACTTTAACATGTAATAGGGTGACACATAAAGTATCTGTCATGAAGACTCACCAGGAAAAGAAATCATATCCTTTTCTACATCTTCAGTACCATTTACAAACTTAATGCTAGAATTAGAGCAAGCACTTGCTCTTATCTCAGGATAAAATACTAAACTAGTCTGCTAGCTAAAAAGCTGGACTTTTTTGCAGGCCACAGAATATCCCTGACATGGATATCTGTCTCATCAGGTGGTGATGTGAAGAAGAAACCAGAGCAGCCACCTGACCTGGTGTGCACAGATGATGAAGACATAACTTGAAGATTCCCAAAACACTAATGATCATGAAAACACTCAATAACCTTGGGCCAGATCCTGAGATCCTCAGGTGACCTTTCACGCAGTTCCATAGTAGTTTTGCCTCAATAAACAAGCATTAAAACCTGAAAGGAAGGAACACTGCTTTGTCTTTGGAAATGAAGCAATACAGTCATTAATCCAAGGTATCCACCCTGCTCAAAACCCTGGTATCTAATGCTACAGTGTTGTTTTGAAAGGAACCACAGGATCCCCAGAACTACCACTGTAAGAGGCATGTGGGATAACAAATATAATAGGTTTTTTTAACATAGCTAAGAGAGACCTCCTAGTTAATGTGATCAAGCCAATATGAGTGCACACTTAATGAGAGTATCTTTAGGTGTGTTTTAGTGTGGAAGTGGATGTTTCAGTGTTGTCATATGGATGGGTGTGGGTCTTTCAGGGACTGTGACATGCATGAGTAAGTTGTTTGTGTTCTATACGTCTACATTTGACAATAGCAGGGTACAGGAAATACACCATCTGCCCAGATGCTCAGAACTTTCTTTTGCTTCCTCATCTTTGGTCTTAAGGATTTAAGTTACAGTGACAAGGTAACAGAAAGGCAAAGTTTATGAATAGTCTTTCTCTACAGTCCTTTCTACACTACAGGACATTTTTTAAAAATACCTAACTGTTGCTAACACTGAATTAGCTTGCCTAGTGCTGGCAATGCTGAGAGCCCTAGCACAGACAGGTTGTTAGCTGTTTTAAGTGCCATGTCTGAACTTCTGCTTAGAGCTCTTCTAATTGAAACCATGGCAGCAGAAGCAACTGACCCTTCTGTAGCAGCGTTCTCAGTGTTGCTAACACTGGTGGAGCTGAACCAATGTCAGCAATGGTGGGAAATGTGAAAAATGCACCTAGCACATATAAGCACCATGCATGTTTTATACAGGGCCAATGAGGACCTGATATGTTCTAACATGCACACAGCTTTAGTGCTCATACACAAAAAGGAACAAACCCTCTGGCTGGCAGCCAGGCCCTTCCTTACTCCAGCTAGGGATGGGATCTGTTTGTAGTAGGAGCCACTATGACCAATGGGCACGAATCAACAGGGACAAGACACAGACAGAATGTACTTGAGAGTACACTGATTTCTAAGAGTCACATCCTCCTCTAAGAACTGAGAGAGCAAAGCAGACATTAATTCAGCTTACATGACTAAGTGAGAATCCCTCCCCCAAGTGGAGACACACTAGGGGGTTTATCCAGAAAAAAACGGATGTGAGTGGAGCAATGCTGCTCTTTGGCTATTTGCAACAAGCTGGAAGAATGCCAAGTGGTCACAAGCCCCTGAATCTGCTCTTTGTTATACCTGGAGCTGAATGACCCTCTGGACAGCCATAGGATTGGAAAGGAATAAGGTGGTGTAAAATTATTATTGTATATCTGCTCGCTTGCTCCTCAACTAGGTCAGGCACCACTTGAGTGCTGCTGAGAGGATCTGGCATGTTTAAAGTGAATTTAGAGATGTTGGATTACACCACCATGGGTTTGGCTCTGATTGCTACAGTTTCAAAGTCAACAGAATGAAATTTGCCTCTGGTATTTTTCTCAAATTTGGAGGCTCTAACAGCACACAGAGACCAAGGATAATTATAACTTTAGGCATACTCATATCCTTAAAAGATATTCTATGGTCTGATGGATCTCTCGCCAGTTGATCTTCAGTAGAGAAATCCTGTAGTTTCTGCTGGGGTTTTCCGTGGCCTCCTCACTTACCCAATCAGGGAATCATCTTTTATATTGTAATTCTGATCTAACACCTTATGCATATTCATGTGTCAATCCTCTTTTCCTTATCTGTACTTCCAAACCCCATGATATTCCATGTTTATAGTTCCTCATTCTCATTAACTCTACATATAATATGTATTCTGCAGTCAAGAGAGACATTCAAAGATTTTACAGTCAGGTTTCCTGTGGTCTTAGACATCACATGTGGTCTACTTGAAATCAATTTTTCTGTAGCCTTCATCTATGGGTACATTTTTTGCAGCAGCCATGTGACCTTGCTCGAGCAGGAGCATTCCTAGGTCACCTATTCACGTTAAGCATTACTAAACCTATGGCCTAGTTTGCCAAGCTAAAATCTTACAGCTCTCAGCCTATAGGCCTTGCATGTCAGCCATACATCACACATCATTCCTAAATAGTTGATCTGATATTTCTATAATCCTACAATTTAAATCCATTTAGCATATATTGATTGAATATGAAACAGCATATAAATAGACCATAACATCACCTAGCACAATGATAAAGGGGAGATAAAATGGACTAACTAGCTACAGGATGAGAATGCATATCCCAAGAATGGATGTCTTTTCCGATCCTGCACATAATATTCTTTTGAAGAAAGAATTCCATCTTGGATCTCAACTTACTGTCCACTGAAGAGGGTAGGCTTATTTCTCTTTGAAAGTGCTCTCTCCAAATAGTAATAGTTTTCATTTGTCAGATGCACAGCTCACTTTTCAAATCATTTCCAAACAAGACCTATTGTTACATCAAATCACATATCAAATTAGTCCGTCCATAGTAAGCAACAACATTATACAGAATCAGTAATAAAACCATGTATAGAAAAACTAAACCAATGCAGGGAGGGAGAGGAACCTCTTAAGATTGCATCATTTTTGTTTCCTAATAACAAAGCCTGAAGGCTGCCATATTAAAACGATATAAATTCAAGTCATCCTATTTTCCTCTCTAAACCAAGAGAAGCTGTTATTGGAGAAACCGAAAATAATTACTGGGAAAGAAAAAACAAATGTCAATGAAAGCTCTTTCAGGTAACGGGACATATCAGGCCCACCTGTGCCTCAGATAAAACCACTAACACATGAAAGAGTCTAAGACCCCTATAGATTTAAGTGGCTCTGGCTTCTCCTTAACAGCCTGAGAGCTCAAGGACCCATGAAATGTTTAGCCTGAAACTGATATGACAGGTCATAACTAGACCCGGCCAATCATGCTCTCTGTAGCCGTGCTTGCATTTGATGTAACAATTACTATGTATTTAGCGTCATCTTGGAACACTTAATCACTTGTGCTGTAAACTTACATCCTTAAATTTGTTACACCTAACATAATGGGCTTCCTGAAATTTGCATAAGCAAAGCCATCTGTAAGCCGTAAGGACTATTAAATGTACCTCTTGAAAGTCCAGAGTATATCATACCGAAAAAGGAAGTTAGGATTTTGTTGACAGCTTCCTAATACAAGCCCAAAGACAGGAAGATAATTAGCCACAAATGCTGAGGCAACAGTCTCTGCAAGTTTCCCAATTTGAATATCTGTACACTGGAGTTGGGTGTTTCTAGACAGTGCGCTCCATTTCAGAAGAGCTTGTAACATTTTGAACAAATTAGTACATCACGCCTTTGTTCACAAATGCTGTTTTATGGGGCAAATCCTGCAGGTCTTTCTCAGGCAAAACTCCCATTAAACCCCTGAGAGCCATGTTTCAGTAAGAATGAAAAAAGGGGTTTAGGGCTTGGCTCACATAGTATATTGGAGTTTCATCTAATCACAAACTAAATGGGGACTGCCGAGTTCCAAAGGTGTAGCTGTGTTAGTCTAGTTCAGCAAAATAAGCAAGGAGCCCTGTGGCACTTAAAGACTAACCAATTTACTTATCACATAAGCTTTCGTGGGAGAAAATCCCACTGTCAGATGCTTTGAAGATGGGGGACCTTACAAAATGGGAAGAAAATAAATGTAAATAAAATAAATTCTGTAAATTCCCCCATTTTCATAGCGCTTCACAAAGTGGGATTTTCTCCCACAAAAGCTCATGCGATAGATAAATTTGTTAGTCTGTACATGCCACAGGACTCCTTGTTTATTTAAATGGGGACTGAAGGAGTTAATCCGCACTTCACTATCATGGCTTGCTCTTTCAGGGCCAAGTCCTGAAATCATTACTTTTGAGTTTGCGTAGTCTTACGCAGGCCAACATCTTCCCATAGGTGTACTCTGTTTGAGCAGAGACTGAGCAAAGATGGCTGCAGGATTTGAATTGTGAACAGCCCTAAGTCAGAGGTCTGCAAGCTGAGGCACCAGAGCCACATGCAGCTCTTGGGCTGCCCCTTCGTGACGCTGGGCTCCAGGTTCACTCCCTGCCACTGGGGGACCCTGCGGGTGGCCTGCTCCTGGCTATGAAGAACCCTGCCATTGGGGGACCTTGTTGGGGGCCTGCTCCTGGTTCCAGGCTCCCCCTCCTCACCAGGGGACCCTGCAGGAGGCACCCTGGCCCAGCTCTCCCCAGCAAGAGTCTACAACCATTGCATCTCTCAAAACACTTGGTTATTAAAAGAATTTTTTTTGTAAAATGGCTCTTCTTACCTTTTGAGTTGCCAGCCCCTGCTCTAGGTTATTGCTTTGTTTATTCCAACCACTTTGAGCATCACTTGAAGCCCAAGTGTACCTATTCTGGTTATTGCACTATGTAGGCTTCTTTAGCCCTGGGACAACAGTGGAAAAGTGATTACTTATCTGATATCCTTCGAGATGTGTAGCCCATGTAGATGTGCCACAGTTAGTGAATGTACATGCAGCATGCACACATTGGAGAATTCTCTTATCAGTTGTATCTATCAGGGCAGGAAGTGAGCCCTTCCTTTCCTTGTGCACTTAACAAAGGTACATGAGCAAAGCTGCCCCACCACACCCAGCTTCTTTGCCTCCACAAGACTCCGTGACATCAGGACTCTGAAGTAGCAAGGATGGGAGGCGGATTGTGGAACATGGATATGTGTATATGGATTACACATCACAAAGACCCAAAGGGGCAGCCGTGTTAGTCTAGTAAAGCAATAAAAGCAAGGAGTCTTGTGGCACTTAAAGACTAGCAGATTTATTTATAGCATGAGCTTTCATGAGAGAATATCCCACTTCGTCAGACGCTTTGAAGAGGAAGAACTTACCAAATTAGATGAAAACAAATGCAGGGGAGTGTAAGACATGGGATCAGTTCATACTGCAACAGCAAATCAGAGCATTTGTAAGGACTCAAACTCTAGGAAACAACACACAGAGGGAGCTTGAAGTTAAATTACCTGTTATAAAATCACAAAGAATACACATCAGTAACATCCACAATAGGTGACTCCCACATAGTAGCCATCAGTAGGGGCACGTACCAGGAGTCTTTGAAAAATGGACAATGCAGCTCTTCCACATCTTGCCTGGTGTCTGGCTGTACTTAGTGAATACAGCTTGTAGTGCTTCAGGAGCATGTCACCAGCATCACTGTTTTGCAAATATCTTCAACTGGCAAATTTGCTACAAAGGCCATGGAGGTGAAGGCAGCTGTCAGCAGCTCCCTACCTGCTAGCTGGTTCCATGACCTGATGCATTGGGTAATCCAGTTTGATATTCTTTGCATAGACATTGGCCATTATTCAATTCTCTCCATGTAAACAAAAAACCACCTTTTTTTGGAAGGCCTTTTCTGGTGCAGGTAGAACAACATGACCCACTGCGTGCCCAGCAAGTGCAGCCTCTGCTTTGCTCTCCCAGGACGAGACTCGAAGGGAGAACATGGGTAGGTGGATGACCTTTTTGGTGTGGAATTCTGATGCAACCCTGGGAAAAAATTTGGGATGTGATCTCATCGAAACCTTGGAGACTCTGAACACTGAGGATGACTGTATAAGGCAGCTCAGCCTTACACAATTCCCTGCTCCTCTTAGCAGATGTAATTGCCAAGAGAAAGATCACTTTCACAGAGAGGTAGAGCAATGCGCACATAGTCATATGTTTAAAGGGGGTGCGGGAGAAACTGTAGAAGTGTCTAGGTATTGGTTCGAGGCCAAACAAAGCAATCGAGGAAAGTGGGCCTGAATGGCATGCACTCTGGGCATGAATTGAAGGGACCAAAATAACCTCATCAAAATTGGCAAGAAATAAGCTGAAACTGCAATAATATTGATAAAGATGAGAATGTACTTGGAGAAAGGTGGTGTTAGCCTGGTTTCATGCCAAAAGAGAAGAGGAAGTATGCTGTGCCTAAGTGACTTGTGGAAAGGAGAGGTTCAGCCATATCATGACACCTTGATGGCTGGTGATGCCTAGGGCCCTATCAAATTAAGGGGTGCTATCAATTAAGATAAAGGCAGATTAGGTATAAAAGTAGGAACCCTAGAGCTCAGACTTTGTGCAACCAAGAGGATGACAACCAGCCCTGCTGTCAGTTGAGCTGTTCCATTGCATTGAGAGCACCAATGCTGCCAACAAATCTGTTCATATGGATTGTTTGCCATAGTGCTACATTGCAATAAAGCCTAGCCTGGCACCTTCACTTCTATAAAGATTCGTGGTCGTGTTGGTTTCCTCGATCATGAGTGTTGCCTCAGTTTACTCACACACGCAGCCAAACCGATATCAGCGCCAGACACAAAACAACACTGACAAAGAAACATCTTGCTTGACGTGCCTGACTGCACTCTGCCCGGCGTACCACAGGGGGCATCTATCACCTTCGAGACGGTCAGTTTAAGATCCCACATGAGGACTATATCTCTGACTGGTGAATCAAGTATCAACATGCCCTTCAGTAAGCCTTTTACCAAGCATTACCAAGAAAGGACACATATAATCTGTATACAGGCCTGTATTTAGAATACTAATGTGTAAGCCTGTCTCCAGAATTAACTACAAGCCCTGCACCATGAGACTGCACATATGCGTCCCCATTTAAACATGGAGGTTTCCATGATAATGGTTTCTGAGGGCAAAGTGGGACTGTACGAGACCTCTTCACAAATGATGTTCGATCCTTCCATCAGTTTAGTGACTAGAGGATTAGCAGATGGAGATGCACACCACCCTGTCAAGGTGATGTCTGTGTTTTGTGTACTCCTGATTGGAAGAGTCCCTGCTGAGAGATGGGAAACTGACAGGAATGAAACTGAATGAGGTAGTCTAACACCTATTTGTCTCAAGTGATACTGGATAAGGCCTCTTGAACAGCAGCCAGAGCGTTGCTGAAAGGAAGTGGGGGACAGAAAAATGAATTGTGTGCTGTCTTCAGGGTTTCAATCAAATCTGCTGCTAGTCAGTGCTGAAGTAGGACAGTTCAACTGATAGACCTCCTCAGTGAATTTTCTTCTCATGGGCTTTTGCCTGAGACCCAGACACTGAGCCAGTCTACAGTGGAAAAATGGCTGCTACTGCTAGTGAGGGGACTGAAATACCTTCTTTTGGAAGCCAAGGTAGAAAAGGCCAAGGAATCTGCAGGTGGCCCTAACATGTCTGAGGGATTTCATTGCTTTGTCAGTCTTCCTGTGGAAGGTTTCGCTACCAAACAATCTACTGCCAGGATTGTTTGGAAATCATCCCTGCAGTCCAACAGCAGTTTGCCAATGAAACACTGTTAAATGTATCAGTTTATGTGGTCATATTTTGCTAAAACTGCTTGGTAGTTTGAGATCCTCATCTGGAGACTTGAAGTGTAGTAGGATTCCCACCACCAGGAGATTAAGGTGCTTTTCCTTCTTGATCTTGGGGATTTTCTGACAACCCTGATGCATCATTTTATTGGCCACCATCACCCTCAGAGATCTTGGTACCTGTATGAGTAGAACTGTTCAGACCTTGTAGCTAAGACCTGTTACCATATGACCTCTTACCATATATTTGCATATTAGACATCAATGCCAATGATGCTGCTGTTTGTGATAAAGCTTTCATGGGCTCCAACAGCCCTTATCGATCAGGATACCTATATGATGCAGCACCAGCAAGTATAGGACTGGATATCAAGGAGTAAGTATCTCCAAGGTTACTGCTACCAATCTCATGATATCTTGGACCATATTGGAGCCCCCAGGACCAGGTAACTTGTCCAGAACTAAAGTATCATCTGTAGGTGACAAGGTCATGGCCATCATCTGTTATTCACTTAGACCTGTTGCACTGGAGGTACCTTCTCCTGGCCCTAGTCCCAAAGATGCAGAGGGCATAGGTCCAATTTCTGGCATAGGGGTGATTGTTTGCACTGTAAATACCGTGAAGAGGCTGGTCTCAGGTGTCACTGTGATCTCTACCGGCTCACATGTTCCACATGCCATAAAAATATAGCAATGGGCCACACAGTGTTTGGTATCATCCCCCACCTTCAGCTGTGGTTATATGCCTCTTATTTTCCTTGGCAGGATCAAAATTGCTGAGCCTTGTAACCTGACCACGTATAGCTGATGGATTTCATGAAAAACAGAAGATGAGAGAGAACAATCATCTGGGAAGGGTGGTGCTTGCAGTCTGGGTGTTGGAAGGACTAGCTGGATAATGGAACCATCAAAGTCACTGACTTCAGGTGAATGTGGGTCCAGAAGTCATAGACAAGTCACTGTGGATGCTACGATGCTGGAGAAGATGCTGTAGGGAATAGAATGGCCAGCACCAATGGAAGGCTTCTATTCGGTAACACACTTGCCAGTGATCTTTTTTATTGCCTTGCTACTGAGGAAGCTAAAACAATCACGGCACGGCAGAGTACCCAGGTAACTTCTCCTAAGTACCCAGGTGACTTTTCCTAAGTTTTGAGACACTTGGTGTCTGACAGCCTGATAACTTATGTGGCGTTGAAGACAGATCCAGGGAAGGTGATTTCTACCTCTTCTCCTTTGATGAGTCGTATTCCGAGACTGATCTGTCTGTGCCTTTCAGATGAAGAAGGCACATGTCCGGGTGACCCTTTGGCCAGTTTTGAAGTTGATGTGTGGAGAGATTTCAACAGCCTCATGTCTCTGATGTATCCAGGCATCTGAGATCAGAGTCAGCCCTCACTATCTACTCCATAAGGAAAGCTCTCTGGTGCACCTTCCTCAAATGCTGCTCTGCTTCAGGAAGGATGTTTGGATTTCATGGTCTCCTATAACTGGTAATTCATAAAGGCTAGGGACTTGCCATGGGCAGTATTCAGCATTCCATAGGCTAATTAACTAAGCTGACACTGCTAATTAACATTGACATGGAAATAAATCCTGAAAGAAAGTTGCTCCAACATGTATCGGGGCAGTAGAGAAGGAAGTGGGTGTGGCAGTACAGATCCTTCCTTTATACCCTTATGAAAGCTACAAGGAAAGCAAGACCGTATGTACAACCCCAACAGTCACAGGTGACTAGAAAATTCTCCAGTGCATTCACAAGGGATGTGCACTCACTAAGTGTGGACTATGTATACATTCGATCACTTAGAGAAGAACGGCATTTATCATAGAGACAATTTCTCTTGATTCTCCCTGCCTTATAGCAGTGTCTATCAAGAATAACTTTTTTATGGAAGTCAGTGAGCAAAATCCTGGGTGAGGAACAAAGCTGGCTTCAAGACCGTTTGGCTTCTTAATCTGAATGCTGACCAGCGAACTGCAGAATAAATTAGAGCAACTTGAGGACCATTTCAAAGTATGTCTGCTTGTCCGGTGTCCTGTGGAGCTGAGGAGCACTGTAGTGCATAGAGCTCTGATCTCAGGGGGAAATCAGACCTTATATTTTTAAGATCAAATCTGAAGTTCACAAAATAAAAACATTCATTTTTTAAATCACATTTTAGTGTCAATAACTGTAAGAGTGAATTGCTGATATTGAACTAACTTTAAATTTAGAGGATGAAATCTAATTTTAAATTCATAAGATATTAAAACATGCTAATATAAAAATGATTCAGGTTGTCTAATTCTTTCCTCCCCCTCCTCTTTTTTATTTTTATTTTTATATTTATATTTATATTCTGAAGGGTCTTCTAGAAAGCTTGGCATTGATCCTCCTCAGACTTACCTTGGCTTTGTACTAACACAACTCCAATGACATCAGCTGAGTTACTCCCAATTTATAACAACATAAGTGGAGAACCAGGTATTCAATACATGATTGATGTGAAAGGGAGAAAACACACCAAGGCCTCTGCTCCATCCCAGACTTAGAGCTAAATGAGTTGTAATTTACAATTTCACCATTTCATTCCCTAGGCACATCATTTCCATTAGCTGGGAGAGTGCAAGATGATTTCATTAGAGTTTTCATGGTGCTGATAGGGAAAGAGAATGTTTACAATCATATTTATTTCTTCAGATTATGCTTCTGGGGTTTAATGGCTCATGTTTCCTTGGCAACACTTCATTTGCTGTTTCAATAAATTTTCCACGTGTTAGGTAAAGTAGCCAGGTAAGATCCCAGCTGACAAGGTTACAATACATCTGCGCCCAAAGGAGTGGGTCATATTTCGGCTAGCTGAGGGTCATGCTGGCAACTTGGCAGAGGGAATGAAAGCCTCATCTAATTTTCAAAGACTGGTGCAAACGGTACATCCTTTATCTTTAATATAGTGAACAAGTCTGTGGGGACCATCAGTCCCAGCAGGCAGTGCTGTCTCTTGATCAGAACTAAAGACTGTAATGTAGAACCCCTTGGATCTGATTCTTATCTCACTTGTATTGTTTTTATCAGTGTAATTCCAAAGACATCTTACTATACACCATACTGAGTGAAAGAAGAATGAAGTCCTATTAGTCACATTTGTACTTTAGCTTATTCTGACCTACAGAGAAAAATCAAGCCAGATAACTTAGCTTCATTTCACACCTTAGCCCTTCCTGTTGTAGAGAACATGCAGGGTCTTCCTTGAACTGGAAAACATTTTCTCAAATTCCAAAACCATCATAGGGCTTTGTGCTGCATTAATTTAATTTATAGCTAGGGTTGGATCAAGGCTCCTGGAGGCCCAGAGCTCTCACCCTTGTGCCCCACACCACACAAACATACTGTGGCAGGCCAGCACCCAGCCTGCTGTGGGGCTCCACTTAGGCAGGCTGGCACTGGAGCCCAGGCCAGCAGACCTGCCAGTGCTTGGTGTAACCTCACAGACCAGCCAGCTGCAGGTGGGGTCCAACGGCTGCTAGGAAATGCCCAGCTGGCCAGGACCTGCAGACTTTGCCAGCTGCAGGACCAGGGCAGGCCGTCACCCAGCATGGAAGTGGGGGGGTGGCCAGCGCTGGGAGGACTGGGACTCTCAGCCAGAGGCCAGCGTGCGCAGCACTCCTATTGCACCCTCAGGCTGGCTAGTCTGCCACAGTACCTCCCTGGCAACCTGCTCAGAGGGCAGTGCCATGGCATGCAGTCCTTGCAGACCAAAGTCTCATCACCTGGAAGTGCTGTCAGCCGGCCGAATGGAGGTGTGGCAATCAGAGTGGGGAGAGGGCCCCGGCCAGTGGCAGGCCAGTCAGTGCCGGCAACACTCAGGGCCGGATTTTTGCAGGGCTATCCTTTTGCCTGGGGCTGCAGTCTCTAAAACCGCGGCATTAATCCAGCCCTGGTTACAGGAAAAACTCCATGGCTGTTCTCGTCAGGCTAAGAAGGCATACTGTAAGCCTTGGCACAATCATCTGCCTCAATATGCCATTCTTCAGTGCCTCACCTTTCTGTTTAACAACAAAAGTAAAAATACTGAAAAGCTGAGAGGCAACGCAGAATCAGGAGTCTACATGCACAGCAGCAACATACCTCTGCTCCCAGTTTGCCCTCTGAATCTCCCTCTACTCTGCTTTAGAAGATACTAAAAGATAGAGAAGAGTTTAGTTTCATGTGCTCGTGTTCCAGGCTGTCCCTGGACGGAAACTGTTTATGGGGGCACCAGTTGGCATGATGGTGGTTTTAATCATGGTAAATGAAAGGAGGTGGTGGCCCTCCAGTTCCCTCTGTTTCTATGTTCCAAAGAACCTTTTGTTTCCATAGTCAGTGCACTCATGCAACACAGCATCCTGCCTTCTCATAAACCCATTATGACATTCCAGCAGAATAACAGGGTGTGGGGAGACGGATGGGAAGTTCCTGCCTATCTGCACTGGCTGTTCTGTTCCTGTACACAAACGCAGTATCCCTAATATTTTGTTCACTTCAAGGAAAATCATATGGTAAATCCATCAGAATGACCCTACAAGCTTCTCAGCATTCTGTCTGATAATATAGGAACTGTATAGACAAATTAAGTCTGATAATATTGTAAAAGAAGATTTTATAAGAAAAAGAAAAAACTTGTAAAAAAACTTGCAGATGGATTAAGTAGCAAATGCGCTTTGTAGTAAATGGAGCTGGAGGTGATATTGAAAAAGTCACAGATTTTTATCTTGTCCCTGGGAATGAGTAATCTAATTAAGGGCAGATCTAGAGAGATAGCTTCGTGAACTTTGACCTCTGCAGCACAGCATAGAAAAAGACAAAGTATTGTAACAGTGAACCTTGCATGCAAGGTGCCAGCCAGATAACCTGCACATACAATAGCTCAAATGGTTCAGAAGAGTGCTGCCATATGATCTGTAGAAACCTGAATAGCAATTCCAGATAGTATTCTACACCAGTAGTTTTCAAACTCAGGGTCAGGACCCTCTAGAACTAGGTCACGGCACCTCCTCTGCTGCCACCAAAAGACTGCAATGCGTACTGTAAGTTCCCCCATCTTCAAAGTGTCTGATGAAGTGGCATTTTCTCTCACAAAAGCTCATGCAATAAATAAATTTGTTAGCCTTTAATTGCCACAGGACTCCTTGTTTGTTTTACTGAACTAGACTAATACAGCTACCTCTTCAGAACCTGCTTCAAGACATAATTGTTGGGTCGTGGGCATACATGATTTTTTTCAATTTGGTCCCAAGAAAAAAAAAGTTTGAAAACCACTATTCTACACAGTACGCAAAGTAAGCTGAAGCAACCAGGAGCTGTGCCCCAGTTCTGTGCTGAGAGCCAGTTCTAAGCTGCTGATTCACAGCCCTGCTAACTGGAGAACAGCAGCTCATTTGAATTAAAAAAGCCTAGCCTAAACATTCTAGGCTTGTTTTCATTAGAAAATTAGGTTACGCTTGATGACTCTCATTAACAAACATGACGCTAAATACAACTTAACAGTCAGCATAGGTCATGGCCATTGGGTTTCAGATGACATTGGCAGGTTACAAGTAAACATTACCAAAGCCATCAACATAAGACCAGCTGACAGCAAAGTTAGCTATACATGACTTATCCCCCTGCACATTAACTCCCAATTTATGTTCTGCATCATAGTAGTTAAAGCACCTACTCAAGTTTGTGTTCTAAGTTGACCTAATTTTCTAATAAAGACAAGCTCCCTGAGTTACAGAGCTATGAGCTCTTTAGTATGTTTGATTTCTTATACAGAGTTATGGAAATGGCAGGCTCTTGATGACTTCCACTGAAGTTGTATAAACCCAGTCCCATCTCACTCCCCCCAACTATCACAGAATTAATACTCTAAATAGTGCTTTTCTGTGAAGTCTGGGCAAAAATGGGGAATTACCTCTTGCAGAAAAAGGATTCATCTGATTTGGGGTTGGGGAGGTTATTAGGATCTTTTATTCTAAAATATAAAGTATGCCCTTCATTACGCCCAAGATTAGTGCAGAGGTACTACATATACCAACCTATCATAGGCGAAGGCAGAGTTTACTGTGATGCTGAAAATTTCACAGCTATTGGGCTCCACCTATTACAGGCAACTAGTACCTTTTCTCCCGCAATATATACTACTAGATGAACCTGAACAGAACTAACTAGGTCCATATGATTCAGTCCTTTATTACTTGCTGAATCAATAGCACATGCAGCTGGTGTCTTTCTGATAGGAGGGAAATTAAAGATGTGAAGGGTTCATTGGGGAAAAGCATTACGTGTGTTACTCATATGGGCACAATGCTCTCCAGATCTTGTTTACAGAACGCCATACAACTTATTTTCAGCCATCTCACCTAATTTTGGCAGAAGCATAATACATAATCAATGTTATAACTCACAAACCTGAGCTAAAATTGAGACTTCCTGGCCCTCACTGTCTTTTGGCAACAGACTGATTCTCGAATAAGACATCTGTATCTATCTACACTGTCTCCTAAAGACCTCCCTCTGGATGAGGTTAAATGTTTAACACTCCAATTCTAACATCTTAGATTAGGCCAATATGTCAAAATAAGTCAAATTTTATTTTGATAGTACCCCAGACAAAATACATGGAGTGGGAAACAGACAGCATGTTGCCTATTGAAGATTTCAGGCACCTGAATGTCTTTGGCACATCTGTGGTGGGAAATGCCTTTTGGTCAGAGTGTACATATACACAGGAATCAAAAGTGTGCTCAAGTGACTTCTGCCCTCACTTATTTTATTTTTCCTGACACCATGCTTTAAATCTCTTAGATTCACATTCTGCCAACAGATGATTCTTCAGAGCCTCTTCTGTAAGCAAATAACTAAATTCTCAGGAAGGTGATTAACAGCTCTAGGATTAGAAGAACAGGAAAATTAAACAAAAAAAGATGGCAGTTTTTTAGAGAGCCACTTACAAAAGCCTGGGCAGGCTCAATAAGTTAAAAAGAAATAGTCTATTTGCTTTGGGTTGGTTTTTCACATGGGTCAAGAATTCCTTTAGCTGATATAAAACTATAATACTTATCTAGGTTTGTCTGTGCTATGCTGTATACACCTGACTGATCCTCTTCTCTTTTTCCTCAAATAGCAACACACAGAGCCTCTCTCTCTAACCACGCTCCTTCAATTTTATTAATTATGTGACACAATATTGACTTTAAATCTTGCCCCAATGTAGACACGCCCTTAGGGCTAGTCTACACTGAAAATTTACATTGGCACAGCTGTATTGGTGTAAGAGCACTTGTATAGCTGCATTATGTGCATGGGAAAGAGCTCTCTTGCAGACATAATAAAATCTCCTAAATGAATGGAGGTAGCTATATCCGGGATACACTCTCCCACCAACATTGCACTGTCCACAAAGTGCTCATGCCAGCAAAATTTATGTCACCCAGAAGAGTGTTTTTTCACACCACTGAGTGACAAAATTTTTGCTCATATAAGTGTTAGTGTAGAAAAGGCCTTATTCTCTAGGGAGAGAAGCTCGGCTTCCACCAATGGCACTCTGCTGTCTATGCTTATCTGCTTGATTTGTTTACCTGAAATAATTAGAAACTTTAGTCAAAGAGAATAAGCATTTTAACTGTTGCCTTTTAAACATGAGAAACACAATGTAAAGATAACAACATGAATGGAAACGAGATCTGAGACAGGTGGAGAGAAAGGGGATAGAACTATTAAATACAAAACAGTTAGTGTGGGGAACATCCTGTATTGAAGGATAACTGAATAGAATAGGTGTGAGTAAATGCAGTGTGCACTGAAACAATAGAGGGAATTTAGGTAAGGAAAAGGAAGAAAGGAAGAAAGCAAGAAAGCATAGTTGTTACAATTAGTGAGTGCATTTAAATCAGGCGTCTCAAACTCAAATCACCAGAGGGCTGCATGAGGACTATTTTGTTAGCCTAAGGGCTGCACTTCTGAAACCTTTTCATAAAACAATATTGCAAATATCAGTAACAGTGGTGTTGTTGTGGGCCTCAGGAAATAGCTTTAGGGGCCACATGTAGCCCAGGGGCCACATGTTTGAGACCCCTGGTTTAAATGAAGAACCCTGTTTAATCTCTCACCATACAAACACAACAGGCCTAATGCATGCAATCAAGATTGCTGAGTTACTGTGTCATAGTGAGCCCAGCTGAACATCACATGTTAGATAAATTCATCCCTGTCACTACTCCACCTGCTTCAGTGGAATTAAACTATGGATAAATCTGGTGCCCTAACTACATACAGTATGATAGATCAATGTAAAACTAAATCAACAAGTTTCAACGGTGAGTGCAGCCTCTCCAAAGCCTGTAGCCTGAGGAGTCAGTCACAAAGGTTCAACAGGGAGCAGCAATACTCTATTTGCAATAAATCGTCTTCTCACAATTCTGCAGAGGGGGCAGTGCGCAGCACATTTCCAGTGAAAACAGCACTGATGCAGCATAGTAGTTTCATCAGATGGATTCATAAATGAATTTCCAAAGGGATAGCCGTGTTAGTCTAGTCAAGCAAAAAAAAAAAAAAGGAGTCATGTGGCACTTAAAGACTAACAGATTTATTTTTCACATGAGCTTTCATGGGAGAAAATCCCACTTCATCAGATGCTTTGAAGATGGGTGAACTTCTGAAGGGTGAAGCATCTGACGAAGTGGGATTTTGTCTCACGAAAGCTCATGCGAAAAATAAATCTGTTAGTCTTTAAGTGCCACACGACTCCTTGGTTTGGTTTTTTTGTTTGTTTTTTTTTCATAAATGAATCATTTGAAATGCTCGGTCCCCATCTGGCATCTGTGGATTGTTTGATTTCCTGATAGCCTGCAAACACTGGGTGTGCCAGGCCATCTCTTGTCTTAAAGGAGGGAGTTTGTTCTTATTGTTTACAGAGCACAGTACTGTGTTTAGTAGTCTACAAACATATATATAGTGGCTAGTCCTTGCTCACAAAAGGCTGACCATGTAAACTCCTTTAACTATTACTTTCACCCACCACTTTAATACCCAATACTTGGATTAAAATATTCTGAATTGAGCCAGTCTGTAGACAGAGAAGCAATCTGGTCCAGCATATTCGGAGCAGAAAGTCTGAATCATATGCCCAGCTGTGCTCTTAAATCACTACAAGACCATGGGCAAATCTACTTGACCGTTCCATCTTTATCTCATCTGTTAAATGAGTACTAATGATGCAAACCTTCCCTGAAAGGCAATTTGCTCTCTATATTATTAGATAATAAATTAATTACTTATCTATATACTGATGACCCTTACACCTTCTAAAAATCACCCATACTGTTACCAGCACAGCCTTCTCTGTGCATTGCAAGACAAATACTTTGCCTTCTTGAATCCATTCCCTTTTCTGGTACAGTAAGTCCTAAAAGCCTACCCATTCATCTCACTCTCTTTTTTTCTGATGGTCTTTACTGTTTACTTAACCACTAACACCATTTTACCAGGACATTAGCTGGTCCAGCATGTCCACTTCATGAGCAGGCCGGCCTTTGGTTACTTTATTTTCTTTACTGTCCTCTTGTCTTGATTCCTCTCCTCATGGCGCTACATGATATGCTAGGTGTGCATCCTTGTATGTTCATTTTTCAGCTCATAGCTTCTGCAATATCTCCTCTTCCAGCCAACTGCAACATCCACCACAGAAAGATGCCCTCAAAGAGCAGTTTGCTAAAGAGAAAGGTGAGAATTCCAGTGAATAAAGGGGAGGATAAATGAAGAAATTAGTCCCCTAGCCCTCAACAGCTTGTCAACAGGCCTCCAGCCTACTAGCTGAATAGGCTGCGCATTCACCTATGGTCCATCTCTAGACCACACCCAGAGAATCTTCCTATGAATAGATCCGCAGTTCCCAAGCTTGTCCTTTATGTGGCCCACTACATCACCATCGAAAGTTTTTTGCAGACCACCTTGTAAGCAAACCATGTTAAACATTTTTAACATAGCCTGAAAATGCAGCTATTCCTAATAATTTATTATGCTCACTAACAAACATATTGTACTCGTCACAGTACATTTACCTGCAGTAATTAGCTCTTCCTCCAACTCCCACGGACCACCTGCAGTACCCTCATGGACCACAAGTTGTCCACAGACCACAGGTTGGGAACCACTGGAATAAATCTAAAGAGAAGTCATGAGGGGTAACATACCCAGGATGATCTAAACCTACATCTTGCTAAGGCTTTGGCTGCATGTTCTCCCTACACCTGCTCTATTAATGGTCCGACAAAGTCATAAGACTTTCTCATCCATCTACTTCCTGTACTGGCCAAAATAGCCAGCTACTCATAAAGATGTTGAAGTTAGCATTGACTGTCGAGCCTTTTTCCATTTTCTGTTCATTTCATGCATCCAGGCAAAGTTCCTCTGGGCAACATTCATGGTTTCCTAGGACTCCTTCACAGAGCAGAGAGTATTGTCCAGGATGCTAAGCAGAGACTACCAATCTCCTCACTCTGTTTCACACCTTTGAGCCCACTTCCATTACCATTCCATGATCTGTGGTCAGTGTTTAGTTTATTCCTCATTTGAAGGTTGCACAGTGCTGTTGAAGGGTGCAATATGCCTTTTAGGTTTTCAGGTAGCTTAGCACCTTTTATGATCACTAAATTCACTAAAATTGGGGCTTATCCTTGACTACTGTATGATACACTTCCTTCAGCCCTGCATTGTTAGTGTACTGGGGTCAGTTACCGCCCTTTCACCCCACAGACTGCTACAGACAACCCCTACAGAGCAAAAAAAAGCAAGGAGTCTTGTGGCACTTAAAGACTGACAGATTTATTTATCTCATGAGCTTTCATGGGAGAAAATCCCACGTCGTCAGACGCTCTGAAGAGGGGGAATTTACAGAATGGGATGAAAATAAATGCAGGAGAGTTTAAGACATGGGATCAGGTCATACTGCAACAGCAAATCAGAGCATCTGTAAGGATACAAACTCTAGGAAACAGCACATAGAAGGAGGGTGAAGTCAAATTACCTGTTATAATGTCAAAAGAATCCATAGTCATGATTAAGTCCTGCTTTCACACAATCTAATTTATATATTAGTTTGATTTTGGCTGTTTCTCTTTGAGACTTCAAAGAGAAAGATCTGAAAATGAATTAATGAAAGCTTATGCGATAAATAAATCTGTTAGTCTTTGTAGGAGAAACCATAGAAGCATTTAGGTATTGGCTCAAGGCCTAACGAAGCAATCCAGGAAAGTGGGCCTGAATGGCATGCACACTGGGCATGAACTGAAGGGACCATGATAACCTCATCAAAATTGGTATGAAATAAGCTGAAACTGCAATAATATGGATAAAGATGAGCATGTACTTGGAGAAAGGTGGTGTTAGGCCAGTCTCATGCCAAAAGAGATAAGGAGGCATACTGTGCAAAGGAGAGATTTGGCCAAATCATGACACTTTGATGGATGGTGATGCCCGGGGACTTATCAAATTAAGGGATGGGTCAAAGGAGAGGTGAACAGATCAACTAAGGTAAAGGAAGATAAGGTATAAAAGTAGGAACCCTAGAGCTCAGACTTCATGCAGCCAAGAGGGTGACAGCCAGTCCTGCTGTTGATTGAGCTGTTCCATTGCATTGAGAGCCCCAATGCTGCCAACAAATCTGTCGATATGGATTGTTTGCCATAGTGCTACATTGCAATAAAGCCTAGCCTGGCACCTTCGTTTCTACAAAGATCTGTGGTCGTGTTGGTTTCCTCGATCGTGAGTGTTGCCTCAGTTTACTCACACACACATTCACACTGATATCAGCGCTGGACACAAAACAACACTGATAAGAACACATCTTGTCCGACACGCCTGACCACACTCTGCCTGGCATACCACAGCCTTTAAGCGCCACAAGACTCCTTGCTCTTTTTGCTTTACTATACTAACATGGCAGCCCCTTTGGAAATCTGCAGAGCAGTTTCTGTTTCAGTCACTTCACATACCAGGAGAACTATCCTTGAATTTACTACTAGCGTAAGACTTCTGATCTCATTTACAGAGCACAGCACGGACTCAGTGTAAAAACAAAGCACTGCTGTAGATGGCAGTATTGCCCAATAAAGCTGAGCTTCTTACTGGACAGTATTCCTAAGGGTTTGAGCATTGCTGCGTGCTAGCTGTCCTCATTCCCAACTCCCTCCCTGGAGGGTTTCACTGACCACTGGTGCCTTGTGCTTCTTAATTGCTAGGAGCAGCTTTGTAATCTCTTATTAGTCTACTAGTATCATATTGTTACTGTGGGATGGCTGTACCCATAAACAGAGCCCTGCAAATCCACAGCTTTGACACATTATATCCAGGGACACCCGCAGAACAAATCTTGCAGATGTGGATCCACATACTTGTAGCTGTGCAGGGCTCTACAGATGAATAGAGCTCTACAAATCTGTGGATATATGCATTATATACACATCCATGGATGTGATTTCTGTGAATCATTTCTTGCAGTTGCAGATTGGATGTGGAGCCAGATATTTGTATCTGTGCAGGGTCCTACCCATTAACAAAAAGAGGACTGGGGGGGAGGGCAGGGAAGAGGAGGAGGAGGAGGATTAAAGATGGCGCCTCTATCTAAATCCTTTAGAGCTCAGCAATTATCACAGCTGAGTAATAAGTTACACCCATCTAGAAACTCTATACAACTCTTTTATTACTAACGATACTGAAATGGAATTACCAAAGCCAAAGAGAACACAGGAAAGCTGAACAATGCCAGACCCGTGCATCCCAATTAGGCAAGTTCTTGAACTCTGATTGCCTAAAAGTGGCTCATTTACATACTGACTTATGGTTATTTGTAATTATCTCAACATGCAAATAATTGTACTCTGGTTGTAGGCAATCATCACATTAGAACTGAAGGATTTGCATAGTATATAGTTATTACAATATTGCTCTAGTTTAATTACTATGAATTATAGAGTCATAGAAACTGGAAGGGACCATGAGAGGTCATTAAGTCCAGTACCGTGCAGGACTAAGTACCACCTTAAACCATCCCTGAAAGGTGTTTGTCTAACCTGCTCTTAAATATTTCCAATAAAGGAGATTCCACAGCCTGCCGAGGCAATTTATTCCAGTTGTTAATCACCCTGACACTTAAGAATTTTTTTCCTAATATCTAACTTGAACCTCCCTTGCTGTAATTTAAACCCATTGTTTCTTGGCCTATCATTGGCCATTAAGGAGAACAATTTTTCTCCCTCCTCATGACAAACTTTTAGGTACTTCAAAACTTATCATGCTCTCTCTCAGTCTCCTCTTTCCTAGACTAAACAAATCCAGCTCTTTCAATCTTCTCCCATAACTCAGGTGTTCCAGACCTCTAATCATTCCTGTTGCTCTTCTCTGGATTTTCTACAATTTGTCCACATCTTCCCTGAAATGAAATTCCCAGAATTGAACACAATACACCAGCTGAGGCCTAATCAAGGCACAGTAGACCAGAAGAATTACTTCTCGTGTCTTACAATACTCCCGTAACATATCCCAGAATGGTGTTTGCTTTCTTTGCAACACTGTTACATCGTTAACTCATATTTAGCTTGTGGCCCACAATGACACCCAGATCCCTTTCCACAGTACTCCTTCCTAAGCAGTCACTGCCCATTTTGTAGGTGTGCAATGGATTGTTCTTTCCTCAGTAGAGTACTTTGCACTTGTCTTTATTGAATTTCATTCTGTTTACCTCAAACTATTTCACAAGTTTGCCCAAATCATTTTGAATTGTGATTCTATCCTCCAGAGAACTTGCATATTGACAAATTCCAAAGGGGCAGCCGTGTTAGTCTAGTTCAGTAAAACAAACAAGGAATCCTGTGGCACTTAAAAGACTAATAAATTTATTTATTGCATGAGCTTTCATGGGAGAAAATCCCACTTCATCAGATGCTTTGAAGATGGGGTTTCCTAGGGAGTTTGGTAAATGATTATTTGGAAATTATTTAACTGTGTAATCCCTGTTATTTCATCAATATTTTCTGCTTTCTCTCTTTTGAAGCTGTAGCTAGTGTGAAACTGGAGATCTGAGTTATATATACTCATGCTGGCTTCATAGCAGATGCAGAGGAGATTGAAATTATGCTTACTAGCTAATGTTTTCAGCAGATTTCTGTAGCTGCTTAATGGTACTCAACTACAGTAGCTTGTAAACTACAGTTTCTAACAGCTCTGGAAAATTTGCGCAGACTTTAAATACAGAAACAATTTATTCTGCTGTTGTGTAGTTAATTACTCTTATGGCTGCATGCGGAACAAGAAATTCTTATGAAACACAAAGAAGCTAGAGGGGCAGCTTTCACAAGAACATATTCATCCACAGAACGACTAGAGGCAAAACACACAGGTACTGTATGCCAGAGCTACTCAGATGCACATTCATACGCACACACGTACCTATCGTGTGACACCATTCCTCCCACACATTCACATTCCTGTGTGTACTCATACACTGCCCTGCACAAAATCATACACATCTGTGCATTTATCCAAGTGTACATGCATATTAGCACACAACCCTACATATATTTACACATGCACATTTACCTGGACTTACATCATAGCCACCAGATCTTTTGACATCCATTGATAACATCATTGGCAAAGGATTTCCCTGAAGGGCACGGTCTGGCGGTTTCTCCGGGTCAATATTAAAAGAACATCCATTTTAGCAGGGGATAAAATCATTTTACCCTTTCCCTCATTCACATGCTATTTTGGAGCAATAGGCTCAAACCACCCATTTTACCTGGAGACACCTTCCATCACACTCCCTACCCATTCAAGGCTCCAATACTAGCAGCCATTCATGTTTTGTGAGACAACTGGCCAGCTTCTCTGGTTTTATAAAATACTTCTGTATGGCAAAGCAAAAACTGGCTTAAGTGCCCATCCGAAAAGGACAGAGGGTGATCCTCAGATGTAGGGAGTTTATTCCACACCTCTTTGCCTGCATAGCCTTTGGCACAGGAGTCATTCTGGAGTGGTCTGTATGCCAGTAATTCCCCAGGTGCCATAACAATCCCGTGTGAACTACTGAAGGTAGCTGTAACATTATTTACTGCATTTACTGACATTGCTCTAAACCATTTTGGGGGCCAGATAGGCACAAAGATGGAGAAACACAAAGGCTATGCAAAGGCACCTTTCCTGGCCTTAGAAATCTTGCACCTTGCACAGCTTGGCCAGATCAAACGACTGAAGCCAATGTTGACTGTGGCTACTGCAGGCCAGTGCCAGCTTAAACATTTGTGTGAAGATTTCTTAGCTAGGTAAATCTATAGAATTTATCTACTTTATGTATATAACGTCTGGCCATTTCTACAGCCGAGTGCCTCCCAAACTTTAATGCACTGATCCTCAATTCTCCTGTGAGATAGGGTGGTGCTATTATCCTTATTTTACAGATGGAGGAACTGAGCACAAGGAGACAAAGTGACTTTCAAAACGTCACATGGGGCATTTCTGACAGAACAAGGGACTTGAACCCAGGTCTCTTAAGTTCCAGATTAGCCCTCCGACCACTGGACAGTTTTTCTTCTGTGACTTTACATTGTATTAAGTCTTACTTTCTATTTTTATTCATTTGCTTCCCACAGAAAATCCACCTCAGGTGCTGTGAGAGTCGATCACTGAGGTTTCTAGCTGGATCATCCATCACTGAAACAAGAGCAGCCTGACAGCAAAGGAAGAGGATGGCCAGAACAATAAAGATAAGAACCCATTCCACCAGCGAGCACAAGTGACTGTCCCTAAATCTGCTTTTATTATGGCCAGGTCTGCCTGTTGTACAGGCACATTAGGAAATAGATGAGAACAGGCCAATTGAGCTATCTACCTCCAGATAAGCTGAAAACAGACATTTGAATCTCAGGCAGCTTTCCCTTCCCCCACCCCCTCTGGCTCTTCATTAATGGGAACATTTCCTGATGTGGGTCAGGTGACAGGCTCTGTTCCCCCTGCAGTCACCCTGGTAACTGTCTCCAGTACAATGACATCATGCCATCTCCTAGGTGACCGTTCCTGGTGCAATGACATCATGCCATCACCATAGTGATGCTCCATGAGGCCAGGGAAAAAGTATTTTAAGTGGGTGGATTGTAGGAAGGAAAGTAGAAAGAGGACTCTGGTGGAGAACCAGGGGAAGGAGAGGGAACAGGATAAAACATACCCAGGGAGTGGAAGATAAAGCGTGAGACGTGTGAGGAAAAAGAGGAGGGAGGGCGAAGAGGGAACAGGCCTGAGGACTGAAGGAGCAAGGGACTGGAATGGAAGTTACAGGGGAGAAGAAATCTAAGAACATTTTAGTTTTAAAAAAACAAAGTCACCCTTTGATCTCCCTTGATCAATAAGTTATGTGGGCCACACTGTGACTTGAGACACTGGAGAGGGGTGATGAGTCCCCACCGGCGTCCAGGCGAGTGCTGGCTTGAACAGAAAGCAGAGGGCAGGGAGTCCAGTGCAAACCCCAACCACTCCCTCTGAGGAGCTAACCGAGCAGTGACACTAACCTGCCAGTGCTGGGCTCCTCTGGCCTCTCCCTGCTCCTTGTGCATCCACCACGACCGGCCACAAGCTGCCCAATTACTGGTAAAAGCTTCCTGTTTCCATTTGTCAAAAACCCCTTCAGACCTCCACAGAAACAGGAATAAAGAGGTTTGTTGCACCGCCCGTCTCTTCCTTAGTTTTCCAAACCACCACCACCCCGAATCTTCCATACCTTCAAATATCTGGGTTTGTTGAAAGTTTAACCTTAGGTCTAAATTATCTTGTCTGTTAATTCTGCTTAATTTTCAGATAGCGTGTAATATTAACAGCAGCCTCTTCAAACTACACAGGCGTAAATCTCGAGAGAAATTAGCTTTCTGTGGTACCCAGAATTCTGGTAATATTGATATCTGAGTGCTATCTGTGTACACAGCCTTGTGGAAAAGGTAAAGTAACCAATAACAGGCACCGGTACCTTGTTTTCGTCTAAAGCAGTTAGACAGGGCTGTCAAACATGCAGATCACAACCGTCATCCATTCAGCCCATGATTGTGCTCCACAGGACCACACTCTCTCCGTGACAGAGACACAGAGCATAGTCTTACACGCACATTGCTCCAAAATGCTGCGAGAGGGTTAAGTCTCGTGAAATTGTAGAGTGCTGAGTACCTAACAGAGAGAGAGAGAGAGGTCTTGCAGAGCGCAATCTCACATACATAGCTCTCTGCGATGCCGTAAGAGTGCCCTAGTATTTCAATTTACAGTACACAAGGCCCACTTGAAGTACCATTTAGCTCAAATCTGGCTTGCCATAGCAAATGAGTTTGACACCCCTCAGTTAGGACAATGTCCTTGAATGAAGTTTAACTGAGTCAAGAATTAGGACCACCATGATTTTAAAGAACTCAAAAAGTCCAGACTTCAGCCTGGAGACAGAAGAATAACAATGAAATGTTTCTTAGTACTGAGGTGACTTTGTGTTGCGCTGCTCTTGCATTGTGTTGTAACATCACATCCTGTGCAATCATGTCGCACTGCAACAAATCACACCACTTTGGATAGTGTTGAATGGGTTGCTGTGTTAGTCTAGTTTTTTGGTTTACCACTTTAGATATTCATGTTCTGAAAGATTAATTCTCTTGCTTCCATGATGAAGTTGAGAAAAGATCTATTTATCCCCTCAAGCCTCTGAGATAACAGCAAATCTTGTCTGCCTTTCAGTCTAGTGAGTAGATAATATAATATAACCTGTTTTTAAAGCTGTGGTTAAGAATGAGCGTGGACACAGACTCAAAGTCATTTGCTAGCCATGGAAAGCACAACTTTGCGTCAAGCACTGTTGTTATTTCATGACCGGAGGAAAATCCCAACTCAGTTTCACACACCCTTCCTCAAAAGATCTCTGATGAGCTAGGTGCCCCTAAGAGGCCTGTTATACTTTTTTACTTCTCACAAAGAGGCTTAACAAAGAACAAGAAAATTATCAGAAACAATTTTGCTATGTGATAAATTGACTCTGAGCTCCCCAACAAGAAAGGATATGATTCTTTTCTGGTCATCAGAGAAACCGAAGTTATGGAATTCAGATCCCGATTTCACTGACCACCAAAGTTCAGTGCTTTGAGCATCTGGAGGTTTGGTTCCAGCTGTGGGTCTGGATTTCAAACCTGCCCAATGACAGAGAGATTGGCGGTGGTGGTAAGAGGTAGCATTAGATAGAAGTTTTGGTTCAGGCCTAACTCACAAAAAAGCAGAATTGAAAGGTTAGTGCTAATGGAGGTTGTGTAAATATCTATATATTTCAACTGATAGGAAGACTGGGGGGCTGATATCAGATTCTCTGCAGCAATAATCAGTAATTAAAGATACTCTCACACTCGCACACCCTGCTGAATAGATTCTCCTGTACTAGACAATTATTTGAATTGCAGCACTGCTTTTAACATATTAGACACTTCCAAAGCATATGCAAAAACAAGCAAGCATAGTAGCCTATTCTCTTATGAGCTGTACATATTGAGAGACAGTCCTCTGCAGTAATTCCCACGAGAATCTCATTGCAAAACTCTGCAGTCATCACGCTGGAAATATTCCAGGTGCTTAATCACAGGCAGGGTGAAAGCAGAGAGAGAGAAAATCTCACAGAGATAAGCAGCATACTCAAACTACATACATTTAGGAAGGATACAGGGAGTAAGGGGGAGAGAAAGGAAAAAGAATGAAAAATCTCACATAGTGTTGGTGAATAGAAATAAACACCCTATGTGAGAGACAGGATAAGGAAAGCAGGGTCAGCTTCAATTCAGTAAGGTTATTTTTGAATGCTCTTATTGTCCCCTTTCCTCCCTGAAAAATTCACTCAGAGAAGACAAACTGCACATGCCCTGTGTAAAATCCATGCCTGCCCTATGAATTGAGAGTTCTCACAGGAGCCCAGCAAATCACTTATAGTCATTGCAAGTTCCAAAACCTACCTCTTTAAAAAAGAAAAAAGAAAAGGGAGATAATCTTAGCAAGCCAAGGACTAATATGAAGGGGAAAGAATGCAAGAGAGAAGAACAAATGGAGAGAATAGAAGAAACATGCTTGACAAGTTTGAGCTGTGAAGCTCATTTCAGCCTGTTATCTCCAAAAACAGGTATTTTAAAGACACAGAAATAGTGGCAAAATACATGCCAGTTTAAGATTTAATGTTGGTGCCCTTAGATTTTGAATTTCTATAAAAGACAGAAGACAATTTACATACACATATATCAAAGAAACCACCAGGTTTCATCGCCAAGGTGGATGGAGGAGAAATGGGCTTACCAAAGAAAAGAGAATTCACTACAAGGTTTCTTTTAAACTACACTTTTGTAAGTCATTATAATGAATGAACAATATATACACATCTAACAAATTAAAATTTTCATAGAAAACACTACGTCTTATATTCACAGCTTGAGGCGTAATGCAACCATTTAATAGGAGCTAAATTTTGCTCTTATTCATAATGGTGGAACTGAGCAGAATTTGTTCCACTGGATATCACAGGATAACAGCAAAAAGGGGAAATTCAAATGTATAGGTATGAACAATAGTAATGTGGTGTGACGTATTAATAAAATCTAGCCAATATGGAGATTCAAATCCTCCTTTATCAGTGTTACAGTGCCTGATGAGTTTTAAGTCCATAAGAAATTTGCTATTTCTTGCAATAACAGAAAACAAAGATTTCAGAGAAAAAGCCATTCCAGTTGGAGATTAGTACCCAGACATGACTGTGACTGGCAATGGGATAGATGGATGACAATCTTGCAAGATTTCTCACTAGACACAGATATAACTGCCTGTTAAAGCCACAAGCAATCATTAGAAATGCTTTGGGGATTAAGTAATAGATACATCATACAAACAGAATATATAAAGTTCCAAAGGGGCAGCTATGTTAGTCTAGTAAAGCAAAAAAACCAAGGAATCTTGTGGCACTTAAAGACTAACAGATTTGTTTATTGCATGAGCTTCCGTGGGAGAAATAAATAAATAATAAAATAAAAATAAAAATAAATTAAAATAACAAGAAAATAAAGAATAAATAAAATTTCATACATAAATAAGACTGAAATACCAAGCCAAACTCAAAACTATCTCGGACACTCCTACTGTGAACCTCTCTCAACTGGCACTAGTCATAGTGACACTTCATGGCAGAAATATAGTGTCACGCCTCTGAGACATATTATGGGAAACGTATTGCATGAAGGTTATAAATAGCTATGTATCACTGTGGACCAGGCATTGTATGCAGCTGCAGGGAGAATCATTGCCAGAGCTCTGCCAAGAAACAAAAGCACTAGAGGGTGATTAAGGTGCATCAGTCTAGGTCAGTGGTTTTCAAACATTTTTTCTTGGGACCCAGTTGAAAAAAATAATTTATTCCTGTGACTCAACAATTACATCTTTCAGCAATGCATTCCAGTGTTTCAGTGGCGGTAGCAGGGGGGAGCCATGAACCAGTACCTGAGGGTCTGTGGCCCAGCACTGGGTCCTAATCCTTGATTTCAAACCACTGCCCTAAGTTATAAATAGAGCCCTGAAGATCCACGGAGAGCCGCATCTGCAGATACAATGAGGATATCCACAGACCCTTTCTTGTGGATGCAGATCAGATACGGGTCCACATATTTTTATCTGCACAGAGCTAGAGCCCTGCAAATATGTGGATATCCGCGGATATCCGCATCTGCAGATACAACACGGATATCTGCAGACCATTTCCTGTGGATGCAGATCAGATATGGATCCACGTATTTGTATCCGTGCAGGGCTCGAGTTATACACCTCAGAAAAAGGTATCACTGCCTGGAGAGGCACACATACACTTGTTTGAACTGTTTTTTCCAAAAACCAACAGGTAAAAAGGGCTTTTGATTTAACAAGGGAAAGTTTAAACAGACTCAGGTCTTTCCGTCTGAACCAGCAAGTGGACACACCTTTCACATATGTGGACTCGGACCCTTGTTGAAGGGTTGAAAAGACTTCAGCCTACTCAGATCTCACAAGACTGACGGGTGACTCCTAGTATGTTTACTGTGTGTAAATCTGTTTGCTTTCGTTATGTTTTCTAGTAAATGCATTTGCCATAAGAAAAAAAGATGCTTGCTTAGAAAAATGTATGGTAACTTGTGACTTCAAGCAATACATTGCTCATACCTCTTGGTGAGAAAGCAAAGCACAGACACTGACCTTTTTTGGTGGTCTGGTTTAATGGCAATACCACAGTGTAAGACAGAGAGCAGCAACCTTAACAACCTGGCAGAAGGCAGAGATGTGGGTTTCTGTCCAAGAGAGGTGACGGCTGGGATCCAGAAATCTTAAGTGGGTGCCCTTGAGGGAAGATAAAGGGGGAACACAAGTGCAGTTACCTTGAAACCGTGACACCTGGTAGTTTCAGATGCTTTCAGCGCCAGAAAGGCTAAACTGACCAGTTAAATATTGTTAATCCCAGATTCCCTACTCATCATACAGAGGATGGACAAAATAAAGATGGGACAGGGTAGCAAAGGTCTGATTCTGATCTCACATATATTGTATAAGGGCTTGTCTACACTTTGAATGTTACTTTGGAATAATTATTAATTCTACCTCCAAAGTAGACTAAGCTAAACAGAAAAAAGGCACTCTTATTCTGGAATAAGTGTCCCCACACTGGGAGTTATTCCAGAATATCTATTCTGGTAAATTTCCAACTGTAAGCAAGACTATAAAGACTGGCTTGCAACGAGATAATGGAGTTACACATTATAGACTCATCGAATCATAGGGTTAGAAGGGACCTCATGAGGTCATCTAGTCCAACCCTCTGCCAAAAAAGCAGGACCTCTCTCACTAAATTATCCCAGCCAGGGTTTCGTCTAACCCAGTGGTTCCCAACCTTTTCTCTGCCATGGCACACCTTGATACCTTCAAATTTTTTCAGGCACATCACTATTAAAAACTCATGAATATTCAAATTAACTTAAATTACTTGTGAATATTCATTAACCATGGCATACTGTTTTGGAAATGCTGCTGTGTGGGGTAGTAGGGGTAGCAGAGCAGGGGTGGCAAAACAGGGGAGGTCCGCAGTTGTGTGCAGTGGCAGGAGTGAGTGTGAGGAGCACAGCAGGGCAGGGGTGGCAAAAGAGGACAAGGGCAGCCATGTGGGGAACAGCACAAGGGTGGCAAGAGAGGAGAGAGGAAGGAAGAACAAGAGGGGCTTTGTGGGGGAGCAGGGGGAACCTGGGGAGTGGGAAGATTGGGCAGGGGAGCATGGTGCAGCACCCACTTTTCCCTTTTCCACAGTGGCTCCCTGGCACCCAGGGCAAATCCTCACCCCACTGCTGCTCCCTCCCAGCCCAGTGCATCCTGTCCTCGCCCCTCCCAGCCCCCTGCTGCCTGTGATGGACCCTCCTATCACTGCAGAGGCCACAACTAGGCCTCCAGTCCCCAGCTACACCCCTCCCACACAGAGCCACCCCACAACCCCAGCTACACACCCTCTGCTATACATCCACTCCCACCCACCTCTGCTACACACACCCCTGCCCCACACAACCCCCGGCAGCCCTCCCCCCCAAAGCCCTTACCTGGGCTGTTTGCAGGCTGCTGACACAAACTGTTCTGCCCTGCAGGGGGAGAGTCACGCACTCCTGGCCTCCTTCAGCTCTCTGCTGGCTGGGTTTAAGGTGGAGCCACCGGAACACTGCATTCAGGCTGCTCCTGCTATTTTTAGGGGGACCCCTGGAACTCCACGTTCCAGTGCCTTCCTCTATTTTTACGGGGGTCAGAAGGCTGCCTGCCTAAAATAGGGGCCCCCAGAACTGTGTTCCAGTGCCTTCCCCCTTACTTTAACCCCTGTCTTTTCCCAGCCCTGAACAGCCCACGTGGCTGGGCTGAGCAGGGAGGGAACTTTAACTCCAGCTCTCAGGGATGCTCTCGGCACACTTTGGGTGTTCCCCAGCACACTGGTTGGGATCCACTGGTCTAACCATGCCTTAAACATCTCCAAAGACAGAGCTTCCACCACTTCCCTAGATAGCCCATTCCAATGCTTCACCACCCTCCTAGTAAGAAAGTGTTTCCTAATATCCAACCTCGACTTCCCCAGTTGAAACTTGAAACCAATGCTCCTTGTTCTCTCCTCTGTTACTACTGAGAGCAGCTGAGCTCCATCTTCCTTGGAGCATCCCTTCAAGTAGCTGAAGGTTGCTATCAAATCCCCCTGCCCCCAGTCTTCTCTTCTGCAAGCTAAATAAGTATAGTTCCTTCAGTCTCTCTTCATAGGTCTTGTGCTCCAGCCCCTTGATCGTTTTTGTTGCCTTCCACTGGACTCTTTCTAATTTGTCCATGTCATTTTTGTAGTGGGGAGCCAAAAACTGGAAACAGTGTTACCGATGCAGCCTTGATACACTGGTAACACTTGTACTGATGCAGCCCAGTATGCCATTGGCCTTCTTGGCACCAAGAGCACACTGTTAACTCATATCCAGCCTCCCATCCACCATGACCCCCAGGTCCTTTTCTACAGTGCTGCTGCTTAGCTGATTGCTCCCCAACCTGGAGCAGTGCATGGGGTTTTTCCATCCCAAATGCAGGACTTTGCACTTGTCCTTGTTGAACCTCATGAGATTTCTATTGGCCCACTGCTCCAATTTGTCTAGGTCTCCCTGAATCCTGTCCTTGCCCTCCATCATGTCTACTGTTGGCTTGGTGTCATCCAGCTTGGTGTCATCCGCAAACTTACTGCAGCTGAGCAACTCACCTTGCTCGCTGCACAGCACCCCTCCCCGCATGGGCCTGATCCTGCTGGCCCCCCTGATTTCCTGATAAGCACCCCCCGCAGCCAGCCTGACCCCTCCCCACAGCCTTACCCAGCAGCTGGAGCGGCATGGCTGAGCCATAGCTCTTGGGGCTGGAGAAGCAGTAACAGATCATGCTCAGACATTCTGGGCATGCTCTGTTACAGCTTCTCTGGGCGGGAGTTTTATTAACTCCCAGCTCCAGAGGAGCGCTCAACCAGGACTCTGGCTGCTGGCCCCGCGTGGCCGGCAGCATTCTTTGCGCTAGGCAGCTGCAGTGGGCTGCACAGCCGTGCGCCCTCGCAGCTTACAGGGAACGTTGTTACTGAGTGTACAATCCATCCCATCATCCAGATCATTAATGAAAATGTTGAACAGAATTAGTAAGAATTAATCAGAGTTCACAGTGTGGTCCTAACATACCTTATTATGGCATTCTTCTTTCTGTTAGAAACCTACTCACATCAAAAGAAAAGAGCAGCAGCCAAGAGTACATTAAAGTGAAAATATATTTAACACCTCATGCTTACCTAACCCTATCCTACGAAACTGCTTAAAATTTTTAACGGATTTACTAATCATTGTTTATGCTATTTGTTTATATTTTGCTTCTCAGTTTAGACAAGAACTTAAAAATTTCTCACTTTCATAGTTTGTTTTTAGTCAATATCACTTCTAACTTCTCTGGCACTACAATTATAACCCAATATTTACTTAGAAAAACAAAAAAAAAGTACTTTTTGTGGAAGAGTTTAAAATGTTTTTCTCAGAATAAAAAAGTAAGGTAGAAAATCATTATATTTATTTTAATTTGATTTTTTTAAAAAACAAAACCTATATATTTAGGTTCAAAATTTAGCTTGAAAATCTCAAACAAAATTTCAGGCATGGAAACTGGATTAGAAGCCTATTGAATCCATACCCCATATCCTTCCTTTTTTAACCTGAATAAATAAGCCTAAAATTACACAACCAAATAATTTTACAACTAATCAGGAGAGTGAAATGACCTGTTTCTTTTCCCATCTGAATATTCTCATTATGGGATTTTCTGAGTCAGTCTTATTCATAAATCACCGGAAATTGTAAAACAAACAAGGAGTCCTGTGGCACTGTAGCAGGAAGGCACGGCCCCCCTTGGAGGAAGGCCAGAGGGTTTTGCCTGCCAGTAGAAGGACGAAGCCTGAGCTGGCCTGTCAATCAGGCCAGAAGCAGAGGGGTGGGACAGGAACAGGAAGTATAAACAGGGAGGCTGTCCGCTCAGTTAAGCATCAGCCGCTGAAGAGGAAGGATGCACCTTGGCCTGCTCCTGAGCCCAGGCCGCCCTGTGGGGAAGCTGGGCTCTGGCCACCTGACCTGGGCCCACAGGTCTGACGGGGACCACCCGTGGCCAGGAGCTGGGAGCTGTCGCTCGAGTACGGGTCCACTCCCGGCCCACAGGGAGAGTGGCCGCCAGCCAGACAGGTAGGGGCCCCCAAACTGTACCCTACAAGACTCCCCAAAGTGCCACCGCCCTCCTGCGACTTGGAGGAATTGCCCCTGGCTGCTCGGAGCCCTGAGCCTCCTCTCACCTCGTGTGACCTGGAGGAGTTGCCACTGGCAGAGGAGCTGGATGGACTCCCCAACCTGCCACCCCTGGACAAGATGGACGGCTTCTATAATCTACCCCTGGGGAATTACCCCGAAGACCTACCAAACAAGGTATGGCGGGAATGCGAAGCCAGGGGTAGCCCCGGGGAGTGCGGGCTGCAGCCCTCGACAGGAAGTCACCTCTCAGGGGCAGCGTGTTGCAGTTTGGACCCCGCTAACCCCCACGCCGAGGCGTCAGGCCCTATAGAACCCACTTCAGAGTTGGCGTATTGCGGTTCGGACCCCACTGACCCCTGCACCAAGGCCTCCGGTCCCCTAGGGCCTACTCAGGGTTGGCGTGTTGTGGCCCGGACTCCGCTAACCCCTGTACGGAGGCCTCAGCCTCCATTGGGGCCCTTGGCTGGGACACAGTGGATCTGTGCAACCCCACGCTGTTGTTGAGCCCAACCCCTGCCCTATGCCACCTCTCGGGTCGTGACCCCGGGAGGCAGCCGTGTACTTCTTCTTTTGACTGAATTGACACTGTGAAACTTTCACCCAGCCAAGGAGCAAATAGTTGGTGGTCCCGCACCATGAGGGGCCGGGAACCTGAGTTAGCCGCCCCCCTCCTCCCCAGGAGGGTGGGCAGCTTACCTACAACTGGTGCCTTCTCCAAGGACTCTGAACTCTCCCCTTGGGAAAAGGGGGAGCCCAGCTGCCAGCTGGGGAGAATAGCAGAGGCAATCCCAGGATGGAGCCTGATCAGCTCGCCAAGTGGTAGGCCGAGATGAGGCAGCAGCAGCAGCTGTTTCAACAGCTGGCCACCCAGCAGCAACAATTGCTCCAGTAGCTGGCTACTCAGCAATTAGAGCAGCAGCAGAAAGGATTTGAGCAGCTGACCATGCTACTGGCACACAGAGCAGAGACCTCATCCCCAGGTTCGGGGTTAGGCCTGGCATCACCGCTGCCGCTTCGCCTCTCGAAAATGAGCCCGGGGGACGACCCAGAGGCTTTCCTGGTGATGTTCGAGCGGGTTGCCTCTGCGGCCAGGTGACCCACTGATCAGTGGGCTACGCTGCTGGCCCCATATTTGACTAGTCCTGCCCAAGTCGCTTACCGCGGCCTCTCAGAGGGGGACGCACAAAAATATAGCTGCATCAAGGCAGCCATCTTAGACGCCTTGGATATAAGCCCTGACACTGATCACCGCCATCTGCAGAACCAGACTTACCCGGCGGGGACCCGCCCGCGGGCCGTAGCACAGAGTGAAAGACCTGTGCTGTTGGTGGCTCCAACCTGGACAACGGACAGCCATGGAGGTGGTCGAACAGGTGGCCCTCAAGCATTTTATCCACCTTCTGCCGTCACAGGGCCGGATGTGGGTTCTGAGACATCAGCCATCTACATTGCAAGAGGCCATGGAACAAATGGAGGGCTTCCTAGCTGCTGAGGGGCCCAGCAGCCACGCCCCTGCACCAGGGGCCCAAGATGGGCATGATTCCGGCCTCGCAGCAGACCAGCCTCGCACAAGGGCGCTTCTAGAGCGGCCGATCCCCAAACACAGCACTGGGCTGCCAGTCAGAAAGGCAGGAGGCCCCAGGATTGACCAGGAAAACCCCCTCTGCGAAGCCTGAGATGGGGCCGGCGATGGGGGGACCCTGCTTTACCTGTGGGCAGTTCAGACACTGGTATTGTCAATGCCCCCGGATGGACTGCTCATACAGGGTGGCTTGGATCGGTGAAGCCCCTGAGGAGCATGTTAACCTGTGTCTGACAACCCAAGTTTCACTGGAAGGGGAAAGTCTGCAGGTGCTAGTTGATTCGGGATGTGGGCAGACCCTTGTTCGTTGTCGCCGATCACAAAAAAAGGGTTCCCTTGGGACTCCCGTTCACCTGCGGTGTATCCATGGAGATGTTCGAACCTACCCCAGTGCTTGGGTAACGCTTACGGTTGGTGGAGAGACCCGGGAGATGTTGGTGGGGATAGCCCCTAAGCTCCCCTACCCGGTGATCCTGGGACGAGACTGGCCATCATTCCCACGGGTACTCGCGGAGGCCACCCAAGCGGGAGGCCAGGAGACTTTAGCCCTAGAAGGCGATGCCCCCAAGCAACCCTCCGGATCCCTGGTGAATGGAGCATGGGGGAGACCCGTGGGAGAATGGCAGGACACCACCAGACAAGCCAGAGGCATCTCCACCAATCCCCCTGCAAGACTTTGTTAGACCCCCCCCCCCAGCCTGAGGGAGGCTTATAGCCAGCTAGCTGCCGTGGATGGGAAGCCAAAAGACCCCCAGGCCAGGCCACAGTGGCCTCATTTTGAGCTGAGGCAAGAGCGCCTTTATCGGGTCACCTGGGACAGGCACACCCAAGAGCCTCGGTCCCAACTGGTCGTGCCCCGATGCCACCGCCAAGCAGTCCTGCAGCTGGCCCATGATGCCCCAGCAGCAAGACACCTAGGACAAGAAAAGACAACGGCTCGGGTCTTGGCTTGCTTTTATTGGCTTAGGGTCTATGCGGAGGTGAGGTGATACTGTATGTCCTGTCCAGAATGTCAGCTAACGGTGCCAGCAAACACTCCCAAGGCTCCGTTGGTCCCTATGCCGGTGGTTGGCACCCCATTCGAGTGGGTAGCCATGGACTTGGTCGGACCCCTCCAGAAGAGTTCGGCAGGGTACCAATACATATTGGTCTTGGTGGATTATGCAACCCATTTCCCCAAAGCAGTTCCGTTGTGATCAACAGCAGCTAAGACCATCACAGCTGAGATAGTCAAGATCTTTGCCCACGTGGGACTGCCAAAGGAAGTCTTGACCGACCAAGGCACTAATTTCACCTCCCGGGTGCTGAAGGTGTGTGGCCTCCTGGGGATCCAACAGCTCCAGATGTTGGTTTACCACTCACAGACAGATGGACTGGTTAAACGTTTCAACCGGACCCTCAAAGGGATGATGTGGAAGTTCTCCCCTGAAGAGCTTCAACACTGGGATCAGTTGATCCCCGTCCTGTTGTTAGCAATCAGGGAGGTGCCGCAAGTGTCCACCCAGTTTTCACCCTTTAAGTTGCTGTATGGGAGGCAACCCCGAGGTCTGCTGGACATGATGCGAGAGGCCTGAGAGGAGGCCCCATCCCCAAGTCAGAGCCTGCTGCAGTATGTGACCAGGCTCGGCAATAACCTCATGCAGGTAGGAGAGTTGGCCGGGAAGAATCTACTCACAGCTCAGGCAGCACAAGAGAAGGGGTACAACAAAGGGGCCAGGTCGCGAAGGTTCATGGCCGGGGACCACATTTTAGTGCTCTTGCCGTCAGAGGGCTCAAAGCTACTGCCTCGGTGACAGGGTCCTTATGAAATACTCTGACAGAATGGACCTGTCAATTACGAAGTTTACCAACCCGACAGCAAAAAGAAGCAGCAAATTTATCATATAAACCTTTTGAAGGCATGGAAAGAGAGAGTGGCACTCATGATTGCCCCTATCCTCCAGAACCCGAATTGGGCCCCCAGCTTCCTCAGCCCACTGATCCAGTGGAGCATCTCCTTGGCGACACACTGACAGGGGTCCAGCGACGCCAGATCCAGAAACTTCTGGAGGCCTTTTCAAACACTTTTAGCACTATGCCAGGGCAGGCAACGGAGTTCTTCCATGCCATCCAAACTGAACCAGGACAGGTAATTAGGGAGGCCACTCGTCCTCTCCCTCACCAATTGTGAGAGATCGTGGAGCAAGAGGTTCAGGCCATGCTGGCCTTGGGCATCACTAAACGATCACAAAGTGCCTGGCAGAGCCCCACTGTATTAGTACCCAAGTCAGACGGGACAAAACGATTCTGCATTGACTTTAGAAAAGTCAATGTGATTTCAAAATTTGACACCTACCTGGTGCTCCATGTTGATGAACTACTGGAGAGGTTAGCGAAGGCCCAATACATCTCCACAATAGACTTAACAAAGGGTTATTGGCAGTTCCCCTTGACACCAGATTCTAAAGAGAAAACGGCTTTCACCACTCCCTCGGGCTTGTACCAGTTCACCCAAATGCCTTTTGGCCTCCAGGGAGCCCCTGCAACATTTCAGCGGATGATGGACAGGTTACTGGCGGGACACACAGCTTACACAGCAGCCTACCTGGATGATGTGGCAATCTATAGTGACACCTGGGAAGACCACCTATCATGAGTCGCAGCGGTTCTGCGAACCCTCCGAGACATGGGGCTGACCGCCAACCCAGCCAAATGTCGACTGGGATTCCAGGAGACCACCTACCTGGGCTATGTCCTGGGGTGGGGACAAGTGAAACTGCTAGTTAAAAAGGTACAGGCCATTCAGGGACAGCCCACCCCAGCCACCAAGAAACAAGTGAGGCAGTTCTTGGGCCTCATTGGTTATTATAGATGATTCATATCAGACTTTGTGACCATTGCTGTGCCACTGACGGAGCTACTGAAAAACACCCAGCCCCAATGGGTGTGGTGGATGGCCGAGTGTGGGGAAGCCTTCCAGAAACTGAAGGACTGCTTGTGTGAGGAACCCGTCTTATATAGCCCAGACTTTGACCAGGAGTTTGTGGTCCAGACGGATGCCTCAACGGTCGGGCTCGGTGCAGTCCTCTCACAAACTATTAATTGGGAGGAGCACCCCATTTTATACTTGAGCCGAAAACTGTTCACCCGAGAAAGAAACTATTCTACCACGGAGAGGGAAGCCCTGGCCATCAATTGGGCCATAGAGGCCCTCTGCTACTATCTACTGGGAACCCACTTTGTGGTCGTTACGGACCATGCCCCTTTAACCTGGTTGCATTGTACGAAGGACACCAATGCCTGCCTGATGCGCTGGTACCTCACACTACAACCCTTCGTTTTCACCATCCGACATCAGGCTGGTAAGAATAATGCCAATGAGGATAGTTTATCGAGGCTGGCCAAGGGGGACCAGTCCAGCCCCGAACACATGGGGCTGAACTTGAGGGGGTGGGAATATAGCAGGAAGGCACGGCCCCACTCAGAGGCAGACCAGAGGGTTTTGCCTGCCAGTAGAAGGTTGGAGCCCGAGCCGGCCTGTCAATCAGGCTGGAAGCAGAGGGGTAGGACAGGAACAGGAAGTATAAAAAGGGAGGCTGTCCACTCAGTTGAGCATCAGCCGCCGAAAAGGAAGGACGTACCTTGGCCGGCTCCTGACCCCAGGATGCCCTGTGGAAAAGCTGGGCTCTGGCCACCCGACCTGGGCCCACAGGTCTGGCGGGGACCACCCATGCCCGGGAGCTGTCGCTCGGGTTCGGGTCCACCCCCAGCCCACAGGCAGAGTGGCCGCCAACCAGACAGATAGGGGCCCCTGAGCTGTACCCTGCAGGACTCCCCAAAGTGCCACCGCCCTCCTGCGACCTGGAGGAATTGCCCCTGGCTGCTCAGAGCCCCGAGCCTCTGCCCACCTTGTGTGACCTGGAGGAGCTGCCACTGGCAGAGGAGCTGGATGGACTCCCCAACCTGCCACTCCCAGACAAGATGGACAGCTTCTATAATTTACCCCTGGGGGATTACCCCGAAGACCCACCAGACAAGGTACGGCAGGAACGTGAAGCCAAGGGTAGCCCCGAGGAGTGCGGGCTGCAGCCCTCGACAAGGAGTCACCTCTCGGGAGCAGCATGTTGCGTTTTGGACCCTGCTGACCCCCATGCCAAGGCCTCAGGCCCTATAGAACCCACTTTGGGGTTTGGTGTGTTGTGGCCCGGACCCTGCTAACCCCTGTACGAAGACCTCAGCCCCCGTTGGGGACCTTGGCTAGGACACAGTGGATCTGTGCAACCCCACACTGTTGTTGACCCCAACCCCTGCCCTACGCCACCTCTCGGGTAGTGACCTTGGGAGGCAGCCGTGTACTACTTCTTTTGACTGAATTGACACTGTGAAACTTTCACCCAGCCAAGGGGCAAAGACTTGGTGGTCCTGCCCCACGAGGGGCCAGGAACCTGAGTCAGCCACCATTTCCCCCCCCCCCCCATCAGGAGGGTGGGCAGCTTACCTACAGGCACTTAAAGACCAAGAAATTTTATTTATTTATTGCATGAGCTTTTGTGGGAGAAGACGCTTTGAAAGCATTTGATGAAGTGGAATTTTCTCCCACAAATGCTCAGACATAGAAGCCAGGACAAAGTACCCAAAGATATCAAACTTTATACATTGTTGGCAGATTCTATTTATTTATAGTTTCATCAACTAGTGTTAAAGATGAGTGCCAGAAAATGCTTTAAATCCAACTCAGCCACATCTTGAGACCCCCTTCGGGTTCATCACTGTAGGCAAGGAAGATTTAATGGGATTTTTTTTAGAGTCAGCAAAGACTGATACTTAGAGGGAGGCTCTACTGAGCATCAAGAGATGTCCCTTCCCCTTAAGGACATGCTGGAATTCCAGGACAGCTGGACTGTCACCATGCTGGCCGACCAGTAAAATGCCTGTAGAGCCAACTGCACTGTTTCCAGCCAAACATACACTAGTGCCTTCTGCTCCCATCTTTAATTCAAACTGCAGAAACAGTAATGTGAGATCTTTACTTTAGTATTTGATCTGGTTGCTAAGGAGACAAGAATCTGCTGCAGATGGTCCCCGATTGTGTCTCAGCCCTTGGCAGCACACACCAAGAATTCATGTAGTCAGACTCAGATACTGTGGTCTTTACTCAATTTATATTCAACCCTCTCTCAGGCCATTGAAGCAATTGGGAGTGTGCTTGAATGAAGGCTATATGTTATTTTCTCATCCCAGGTTGAGTATATTCCCTGTGTTTAATACAGCAGAGCCAGTCAATGTGTTTCTATGTACATCCACCAGCTGTTGCCCTTTGCAGAGGTAGGCTTTAGGAACCACTGCAACTACAGTGGGGGTGCTGCAGCAACAGCCACTGAGCTCAGCCTGGGTGTAAAATTCCTCTCAAACTCCAAATAATCCTGCAAAATGCATGAGACATGCCAGGACTTCTCCCTCAGCACAAAGAATCATAACAATCCAGATCCCCTTGCTCAGATTCCTCAAATACCATAAATTCAAGCATCTGATGATGATTTTTCTCCCACGAAAGCTCAAGTGATAGATACATTGGTTAGTCTTTAAAAGTTCCACAAGATTCCTTATTTGTTTTGTATAAATTTTAAGTCCTATTAAGACATGCTGAGCTGGAATGGATGTATTGGCTCAGATCTCCTCTTTCACTAATTAGAGCTCCACTCACTCCAATTAAATGGGGTATAAAATGGCTATGCAGCCATGCATCCACCCACCCATCCATCACTGGGGCTGTATCAGGTTGTCTAAATTATGCTGGCTTATAACACCATCAATAAGGAGCCATTATGCCAACTACAGCTTCCTAAAGCACAACATGTTCCGTCCATACATAGTACCGCCCAGGAAACACTCCTTACATCGGTGGTAGTTAGGAGGGTGTAGTGTAAAGCCTACTTCACCTGTTGTGCAACAGCCAGGGAATCCTTGAGACAAGCAGATTACTCACACCTGCCCTGTTCAGAAAGTGTTACATTCCCATTGTAACACTGGAGGTGTGGAAAGGCAGGATCATAGTGTCTAGAATTTGGCCTGTTGACTCTGGTTGTCATGAGCTACACAGATGTCTTACCAAAAAATGAAATTCACTTGGAGTAATGGATACAACTACTGAAAGAATAACTGTGGTTTTAGGTCTCCAATAAAATTCTACTGGAACATATGTGAGGTCTATGCATTTATTTATTTCCTCCCTTAGACCCATTACCAAACTGAAAAGCTCATCAGACTTACCAAGAAAATCCAGTGCCTAGCACTTTGCCTCCCAAAGCCAGTTACCATTGTCAGTGGATATCACAATGCATCAAATATAGTTCATACTCCTTTAAATACACAGCTGTAGGCATGTAAGCCCATGAAAACTTACCTGTAAGAACAAAAAACATATGTGCAGGTCATTAGCCTGTAGATATTGCCCTGCAGCATCTTTCACTGTTAATGTATTGTGGGCTGTACAGTCAAATACTAAGCAAGAAATAAGGGCTCACAAGAGCACAGCTTTTGAAAGTGGGCAGAACAACCTACTGGCAGTAGTAAAGTCTGCTAGAGCCAGACACGACACAGCATAGAAATACCAGCTAAAACATACTTCAACTACTGATGGGCATTCCAAGCCTAGGGGTTTAACAGTAGTTCAGCACCACCAGTGGAAGCGGTGGTTTCGTGGGAATGATGTCCTATCATTAGCCAGTCAGAACTTCTGATGCTGAGATCTTATCATCAGAAATATCTCTGGGAACAGTACTTTTGGCAAGGACAAAAAACATGGCCCTATGGATACAATGTTGCTTAACTTACCCTGGCATCACAGCATTTACATTAACCACACTGTTCAAGCAAAGCAGCTTCTCCCATCCCCTCCTCCAGCTGGAAGTCTGGATTATTAATGGATGGAAGGAGTTTCTTGTATATTAATTCACAGAAACTGCCTTTATATAAAGTTTACTACTACAAATTACCATTATTGGCTCATAATCATTAAGAGGGAGTACGAGACAAGGGAGGACTCTCGTATGCACAGAATGTGGCAGATAATCTAGTCCTTTATGGAATTATGAACTGTCTAAACGCAATCTTATCCAAGCATTATATATATATAGGAAATGTTAAAAGAACCTGAAAACAAAAACATGCATGTAAATACCATCCTCTGCAATCATGCCTAATACCAATGTGCAGCTAACTCTAGAATGATATTTAAGACATCATCAGCTATAAAAAGCATATCTTTAACCTCCCCATTTATGACAAGGAGCAAAAAAACCAAGGAGTCCCATGTCATTTAAAGACTAACAGATTTATTTTTCGCATGAGCTTTCCTGGGCAAAAATCCCACTTCGTCAGATGCTTCGAAGATGGGGGAACTTATGGAAAGTTCTGACAAAACACATGGAAGTACAGAACTTTCCATAAGTTCCCCCATCTTCAAAGCATCTGACGAAGTGGGATTTTTGCCCACAAAAGCTCACGTGAAAAATAAATCTGTTAGTCTTTAAGTAACACGGGATGCCTTGGTTTTTCTTGCTGGACGAGACTAACAGGGCTGCCCCTTTGGAACTTGGCAAGAAAGGAGCAGCAACTATAATCACAACAGACTGCTGAGGCTAGTAGTTTTACCATGGTGCCTACTGTCCCTAGTTTAAAACTGGGGAAAATTTAATAGCATGCTGATTTGGATGTAAACCCATCAAGGAGAAACAGGCTGGCAATGAGGATGAGAATCCTGGGCCTTGATCCCAAATCATTTGCACTGATAGCCATATGGCCTAGATTGATATGTGCCCCTTTCAGCCTAAATTATTTTCAATCCCCACCCCAAATCTCTGCAATGCCTGAAATGTTAAAGTCTCAGACTGACTTACACCCCACATTTTCATGTCTGCTCACAGTTTGTTTCTTCTATGAGTTTTTTTCATTCATTCTTCTACTCCATCACTTATGCATGAGCACCCTTACTGAACTGAGCCTTACGGTTACAGCACTCGCCTTCAAATACATACTCAAACTTCTGCTGGTGTGACTCCTACAAGACGTCAGATAACACATGAAACTAAGCTGAAGAGGAGTTGGGAGAAGACACTGTTTAGGGAACTAAAAAGAAAAAAGCAAATATAAGGGCAGAAAAAAAAAGCATTTTGTTTGTTCTCCTTCACTTCCTTTACCTTTTTTGGCACTTGTCTTCTTGGACCATAAGCTCTGGCTACCCCTCTGTATTGGGCTCAGATCCCAAATGGAAAATCTGGGGCTCACTGTAATAGAAATATAATATAGTAATTTGCTAATATCAGATATGATTTCCCAACTGAGTAATTAATTTCACAGATGCATATCATGCCATATCATTTTCTCTACAGTGAAATACTTCCAGCGGTGACTGTTTTTCTAGTCAGTGGTCCTGTGTGAGGCATATAACATTTACTTTTCAATTAAACACTTGAACAGCTGATTAAACTCTCTACCTTCTGAAAGGCAAGCCTTAAGAAAAACTGAAGAGACTGGAATTATGCACAATTTCCAGAGGAAGTCAATTTCTACTGTGTCTAGCTTGAATACGACTACAGGGCTTTTCAATGTGCCTGAAATAAATACCTCATGCTACTAAATAATCTCTGATGGTTTTCACATTAGCTAAATTGTGTTTTGTTTTCTTTTAATTTCACTAGTGTTGTATTTTCAACTCCCACCCCAAAGCTCTGCAAGAGAAATAGGCATAGTTCATCCCCTAAACTCTCCCTTTTTATTTCCATCTATAATTACCCATTTAACATAAACCCTCTCTTATATTCCTAATGCTACCATTTGTGATGTACAAGCAATTCTTCTGTGGTTAGATTTCACTAAACACAACGGACGGAAGATAGAGCAAGGCAAACAGCTGGTGCGGGGGTAGTACATTGAACAGGGAATACACATTGTCCTATGACATTTATGCCTAGACAGGCCTCCCACCTAAACATTTATCACTATTTATATTGCAGTAGTATACAAAAGCCCCAACAAGATTGGGGTCCCATCATGCTAGGCACTGTACAAATATATAGGAAGAGATATCTTCTGCTTCCAAATGTTTACAATCTAAACAGAAAAAACAACTGGAAACAGGGCATGATAAAACAAACAACATGTAGAAGATACTAGTTAATGAAAAGCAAACACTCTCAAACACAGTAAAAACATGCAATACTATAGCACGCAGTCCCCCTGCACGTATTAAGTCCAATAAACGTATCTCTAACCCCAAATTACTAAACTGACTGTAACCCTTCTGTGAAAAACAAAAGTCAAAGACAAAACAAAACACAAAGGGCAAATTAGAACCTATTTTAAATTTGGCCAGGACTCACGATTCCCCCCTCCCTGCCCCAAGACTAGAACTAACAAAATGCAATGGCCAAACATCTCTCTTTGTCCCAGCTCTGAACCCAAAAAGTCATTGGAAGATTGCCAGGTTCAGCTACCACAGGAAACCAGGCTGTGATCTACTACTTCTTCTGGAGATCCACTGTTCGCTCCCAAAGGAGCGATGGACATAATTAATAGAGAGCAAATCCTGAGGTGTTTTGAATTTGTTGCCCAGAAAATTTGAGAAATGCCAGTTAGAATGAAAAATTTGGTTTTCAAATGTATTTACATTTTTGCAAGAGATGTGCACCTCTTCCTTTCAAGCTCTGTTGCTGCTCAGCTAAGCTTAATGACTGCCCTAAAATAATGTTAACTCTTAAGATGTTTCTGCAAGTTTGTTGTTCATCCATGTGTGTTCTTCTTTTGCTTATCTGATTAAACAACTCGGTTTTCTCTCTAATAAATTGGCCCACTCAGCTGAGCAATGAGGGATTTTGATAAGCAGTAAAACAAAAGTATATTTCCTAAGCAACTCCTCCCACACATGCCTCTAATTCTAAAGCTAGAAAATATTTAGATTTATGTTAATAAAGTTTTGAAAACATTTTGGTTTCAAGACTGATGTGCACAAAGCAACAGTTGAATCATAGCAACATAGAGTTTAAATGATCAGCACCAACACCAGACTATATTACCATGACAATGAAGTGACTGTCTGAAACAAGCCACACATTAAAAAGTATCTCGGAGACGCTCAAATTATAATAGATTTATTTTAACAAAATCCTACTCATGAGGCCCTTCATCTCTGCATTTTTCCTCCCTATTATTAGTCAGTTAGCAAGATAGATGTATGCATACAAGAGCATTCCCTTGGCTAAAATAGGTATTCTCGTATCAGTGAAGAACTATAGAGAAAAGCTCAAATAAAAATGTATTTAAAAGGTTTGTCAGACTATTTCACCCTGGAGCAAGTCTCCTCTTACTCCCTCTCAGAAAGTAGAGGACAATGCAACTAAGTAATCTTATAACTGGCTTCTTTGGTTCCAAAGAATAGCATGGGTGCTCACCAACATATTGCCCACAGTGATATCACTGATAGATCAGACTGCTTAAAGCAAGGGCATTGGGTCTCTAGTGGAGCAGTGGAACGCCAATTTTGCCATTGGCATAAAAGGACATAGCACCATCTCAAATCAGTGATGAATCTGACCGTGGTTGAAATTTTCATCATTTCCGGAGAAAGTGTTTCTCTAGGACAGTGCTGAAGTGTATGGCTGTAGTACTGAATCCCATCACTGAGTTAGAAGAACACTGAAGCTTTTTGGCAAAGTACAGTCACAAAGAATGGTGACCAAGAGGGAAACTGTGGCCCCAGCCGAATTCAAGTACTGGACTTCATATGGGAGTTCCCACAGGTCCTGGGTAGACTGCATCCTCCCCTACATCTAGTCCACAAAACAGCAGTAAAGACTGTTATAATCTGGCCCAATCATCCACTGTACATTCACCGGTCAGTTGCAAGTGGACTTAACTGCTCGACCCTATGGCTGCTAAACCTGCTGGCTCTGGATAGGGTCTACTCACTGTTTCTAGCTCTGTCTCTCTAGGGTATAACCAGGCTCAGGCATCCTGTAACTTCTTCCTTGGGCTACAGTTGCCCAGCCACTATCTGCAACCTACAAATTCTCCTAGTCACTAACAAAACCACCCAAAATAACACCACCTCCTGAGCTCCTCCTAGGCTATAGTACTCTGGTCTTCTAAATCAACCCCTCTCAGGAAAACATGGCAGGAAAGCAAAGAACAACAGTTTAGCAAAGCAATTTCATAACTATACACCCTTTAAACACAAGTTTCAGATCTTTGAAAAATAACAAGGTCTGAATTGCACTCTCCAAGTCCAGGGTTTATCAACTTTTCAGCTTGGGCAGTGTCCCGCCTGCCCTCACCTCTGCACTTCCTGCCTCCTCTTGGCAGTGGCTGAGCCCTGCACAGAACAGTCCCCACTTTTAAAATGAGTCTCACTCTCTCTCCCTTGCCATAGCATCCACTTGGCTTGCATGTCCCTTTGCCCTTCTACGCTCCTGCATAGAAAAATCCATTGTTCCATGGGAATAGGCCAAGAGTTCAGATACAGAGATGATGGTCCTAGATTGCTGTCTTGAAGGACTGTCACTTGAAGAAGCCATCAAAAAGGTGTCTAGATTTTCCCCCAGATAGCACATTGTATGGAATGTATTACAGTAAGTTGTGGACAAGTGTATATATGAGAGGTGCAATAAAAAATAATGCCAAAATGAGTTGATAATTGGATACAGACATACCCCACTGTCACATCCATCACTGCAGTTATGCCATCCATTATGTGGTAGAGTATTGCATGTCTGGAGGGAAAGGCATCAGTACAAAGTAGCAAGAAGTAATTATTTTTTAATGAATATTTTTATAACTAAAAAGTGTTGCAGATTGTTTGCATAGCTTTTATCTTGTTTAAGGCTTCCCTCAAGTTTACAGAATCTGTATTTGGTCCCAGGAAGTTGCCACAAGCCTACACAACTGTTGCCTCCATATCTTTCCCAGTAAACCTACCAATGACAGAAAAATATACAGCTTATATTTATTGAACCAGGTAGAGACAATCTGTCAGAATAGCTCTCTCAGAATTTCAAATTCTGAATGAGTTTTATGGTGATATAACATGCAAACTGACAGAGCCTTAACTCAACAAACAAGAAAAATAAAATTACACTGTTTTTCTAAAGATGCAGCTATTGGGTGTGTCTGATGATTTGCAAATCCCTTCAAATAAACACAGAAAACCAATATTTGAACTGGATTTTCAGTGACCTTTTTCTGTTACAGAGATAGTCACATACAATGCAACAATAAATTACCTATAAGTCCTGAGTTTGACATTTTAAAATCCTGAAGTCTATTCTACAGTATTTTACCTACCAGTGGCAACAGGAGAGAGTTTATTTCAGGGGTCTCAAACTCACTGCCCCTGAAGTTTATTTTTTGCAGCCCACAACACCACTATCGCCATCAATATCTGCAATACCGTCGTATTAAAAGGTTTCAGTGGTGCGGCTTTTGGGCTACCATACTAGTGCTCATGCGGCCCTCGTGGTGATTTGCATTTGAGACCCCGGCTTAGCTTATATTAAATGGCTCTTCTGCTAAATTAACTAGATTCATATCTTGGTTACACCAATGTAAAGTCAGACTAACCCCACTAAGTCAACAGAGTTGCTCCAGATTTACAGAGTGAGATTACTGTGATCTAACATGTCCACCAATTTAACAATCAATCAAAATCAAAAGATATTAAAAAGATACATTACCAAATGGCAATTTCAGTAACTTGGTACTGTATTTAAAAGAAATATCAGATTTGAAAAATATCAGGTTTGCCAATTTTTGTGGAGTGATCCAGAAGTCGAAAGTAATAATTCTTTTCATTTACAAAGCTCTTTACAAAAATTAACTAAATCATCTCAAGAATAAAATCAGATCAGTGATAGAGAAAAATGATTTCATTAAAACAACAACAAACCAAAATTAGGATATTCAATGGCTATCCATGATGGCTACTCTAAAGCAGTGGTTCTCAACCTTTTGTGGGTCACAACACACCTGGCAGTGTGTTGCAATGCTATAGGAGGCACTAGCCCCCCCACCCCTCCCAGGCTGAATCCAGCCATCTCCTTGGCTCTCTATGACAGTTAACCACCTTGTGGCAACACAGTAAAGTGTCCTGATAGAGTGGTTGAGAACCACTGCTCTAAAGTATGTCGTCTCAGTTGGCTTTTGCCTTCTATCCTTTAATATAAAGGTTCTTTATCATACAAAATTTTAGACATCCAGAGTCACAATTTTATTTGTTTTGAACGTGAAATTAAATTCAATTGTCACATTGAACCAGAGACCATCCTGTTGCCCTTCTACTTCTGCGGGATCCCCCCCCCTTTTTTTTTTTTGTTAAAAATCTTTGAAGCCCCCCGGCTGATTACGTAATCTTGCCCGTGCCACTCTAGCAGTGCTGCGGGGAGAGCTAGTGAGCAGCACTGCTGCCACCATGGCCCACGCCACTGGGGAGCCGAGCCATGGTGGCTATGGCCCCCTGCCCCTCCCCTCCCGCCGCAACCTCATCATCCTGCTGGGATCCGGTCACGGGTAGCAAGAGACAGCCCTGGCAGGGTGCATCGGGGCTGCAGCTAGATTCTGGCCCTGGTAAGGAGAGGCTCCGCGGACCCCCTGCAACACATCCACTGACCCCAGGTTGGGAACCACTGATCTGGATCATGTCTTCTCTATAACATCACATAAAACAGAATGAACTATCAAGTAAAAAAGTAACTTCTTTTGGAAGCAGTAAACAGAAGGCTGTATTTGTAATAAATATTTTAGAACAATTAACAATTACATAATTTATCAAGTCTGGCTCCCACCACAGTTTTCTAACTGCCAAGAGTGAAACTTTCAAGAACTATATTCCCAAAATACTCATTAAGCTTGTTGCCACTGACTCAGACTGGTTTCTGTGCCTCTGAACCCTGAGTCAGTCAGGGTGTGGAGAACCATTAAAATAAACAAGAGAGACCTGTGCTTCAATACTCTGCCATAATATGAATTGAGCCTGGTAATGCCAAAAGGTGTTCCTTGAACTGTTCTGTACTTAAAAACTCAGGTATCTCAAAGCAATTAGATTAACTTTGGACAAAATTCGATTAATTCTTAAACTGTGGAAATCAACCATTTCCCCATCAGTCACACCAAAATGACGCTGCCTTCAGTACTTAAATATGAAGACAGCATGATGGAAAGGGATTTCAAAGGATCTGACCCCCATTCAAGTATGTTGGGAATAACTCTATCAAAATATCAAAAGGGACACACTCGAGGTGATCAAACAAAGTAAAGGTGAACTATTTTGCTACAGTTGCTGCTTTACAATAAATTAATGCATAATATGCAGGAGGGCTGCCAAGAGACTGATCTTTATTTCCTGTTCCCAATCACCCTGAATCAGATGACGATAGCAAAGAGAATACCTCCGTCATACCACGGGGTTCCGTAACCACTGATTCCAGTGGAGATTACTTCCAGAAGAATCAATGTTGTGATTTAAAATGTTTTGAAACTTTAAACCTTGACTAAATGTGGTTTTGTTTTTAAGTTAGTTGTAACAATCCTTTGGATGGGTATGTCTATACTATAAAAGCAAAGTCAACTTTATTAAGTTGACTTAATAAAGTCAACTTTAAGTAGACCTCATTAAGTCGATTTAGTAAGGCTACACTATATTAAGTTGACTTTATAAAGTCAAAGTCGACTTTAAATGGGTGCCCTGGCTTAATTCAACTTTATAAATTCGACTTAATGGCCCCACTGCACTAAGTCGACTTTATTAAGTCAACTTAGTAACTCCACATTGCCTTAAGTTGACTTAATAAAGTTGACTTAACTGTAAAGTCGCCTTTATAAGCAGAAGTAATAAAGTCAACTTTATTGCCCTGCAACATAGACAGAGCTTTGTTTAAGTCGACTTAAGGACCCTTAAGTCGACTTAAACACACAGTGTAGACATACTCAATGTCTTTGATAGCTATTCATCAGCTCAAAATACATCAAATGAAATCATATAAGGCATTTTGGGGATATGGCACCAATTCTAGCAATTAAAGGAAAAATGAAAGGAGCATGCCAGAAACATTCAAAATTCCACTTTACCCTATATACACACTTATATTACCCTTCAAGGAATTACAGGCTTTCACAATCTCACTGTAAAGTTGAGTGACCAGGTGCTATAGAATAATAACCTGGCTGCATGCCATTATCAAAGAAAATAGGATATAAATTCTAGAAGCCAATTCTGCAGATGTGAATGAAAAGACAGGTAAAGTCAGTTTTGCAACAAGCATTGACTCAAGCAAAGCAAAACCTTTTAAACAAACCAACAAACAAAGAGTTCACTGAAGGGTTGAATACTAAGCCCAAAAAGGCTCAGCTGTCCTCGAAGACTGCAAAACATGACAAGTTTATGTTGAAGAGTATGGTTATCACAGGACTGCATTGCCAAATCTCTGGACAAACTGGGGAACATAAAAGTATCAGAATTATAAATGAGTAAAGAGCTATAGCTGATAGTTGTGTGGGGTTTTGTTCCTGTAATTACTTACATATTGGCTGAAATATTTTTATTTTTCACTCTAGCCCCCCCCCCCCCATTTTTACATGCTTGCACCATGAAAAGTAACATTGGAACCTTTAGCAATACAATAAATGATGGAACCAACTAGTAGGATTACTTCTCAAGCATGCTACTTGGTATTCAGAGGGATCCAGGGAGACTAACTTCATTACAAAAAAATGTAAAATTCTGAAAATTATCTTTTTGGTGACTGCTAAAATTTAGATCATTTATAAAAAGATCCACTAAACAATATTCTGCAACTAGCTGATTAGATAGGCATCATAGATCATAATGTTTTGCATAATACCAATTTGATGTTTTCCAGGCTCACACATTAGTTCCTGTCACTTGTTACTCACCTTACCACAAAACATTTTATGGACACCCTGCACCTACTGGAAAAAAAGATACCTGGAGGTCACAGCGTTTACAGTCATGAAATCCAGTGACATGGTGCACTCCTAAACCCCATCTTTAACATTCTATTAGTCAAAGATGGGCAATACAAAAATTTTATATTTGTATATTTTTTGTTTGGGTAAGTTGATACCATTCTTGCAAGCCAGGCTCTCCAGAAGAATCATCTTTGTTAATGGGATTGTAACAAGACTTTTGCCCTGAATTTGCTAGCATAAGCACACAATCTTTTCCTCACATTTGTTACATTGTTCTCAATTATTTTTCCCTTCCTACTAATATATTTATCTACTAATTGCTATTCTCTGATATTTCACCAGATTCCTATACTTGAGTCTTGACTTTCTAGTAAGATACAGGAGGGAACTCTCATAGTTCTTTAGGTTCCTTGCACCTACAGTTATTTGCAGGCACACCTTACAAACAGCCCACATTCCACTAACTTTTCTCTATCTGAAAGCATAAGAATGAAAAGATGCCAACGAGCAACTGACCTTTAGGTAGTGCTAACACAGACAGGCCCCAAGCGAGTGACCTGGATGGTCATCACTTCTCCATGTTATTCTTACAAACTCAGAAATGTTACCCAGCATTGTAAAATGCTATGCCACATGCTGCTAGCTTGTCAGAAAGAGAATCACATCTCAGTAAGTCACTTAACTTATTTTCTTGTCACGTACCCTGATGTCACAGTAAATGGCATAGTATCTCATTACTCCAGACGCTAGCTCTTTAATATATAAAATATTGCTAAGATGGAGACACACAGTTTTTATAAAAAGCTAAAGAATGTCTTAGCAGCACTAGAATGCTCACCCATCTATCCCAATCTGCTAAGAAAAAGAATGAGTCACAAAAAAGACCACTTATAGCCACATGGAGCTTTAAGTTCTTCCTCTTGTTCATACTAATGACTACACAAGTTCAGCACCAATGGGGACACAAGAGCCAAAAGATATAAATTAGCCATCAGGAAATTTAGACTTGAAATCAGACACAGATTTCTAACCATCAGAAGAGTAAAATTCTGGAACAGCCTCTGAAGAGCAGCTGTGGGGGGGAAAAACCTAGCTGGCTTCAAAACTTGATGAATGGATGGATGGAGGGGATGGTATGATGGGGAGCCTAGTTTGACAGTTGACTGATCTTTGACTATTGGTCATGGATATGCCCATAGCCTGTGAAGGGACATTAGATGGGGTGGTTCTGAGTTATTACATGGAATTCTTTCTTGAGTGTGTGCCTCCTGAGTCTTTCCCACATGCTCAGTTTAAGTGATTGGCACAGCCGGGTAGTGGGGGGGGTTTCATTTTTTTCTGTAGCAGCAGGAATGGCTCACTTGCTTGTGAATTCTCTGTACCTTGAAGTCTTTAAACCACAATATAAGGACTTTAGTAATTCAGTCATAGGCTAGGTTTATTACAGAAGTGCACGGGTGAGGTTCTGTGGTGCACATTGTGTAGGTCAGACTAGCTGATCACATTGATCCCTTCTGACCTTAGAGTCTACTAAATATGCACCAATCACCCCTATAGCCAAAGGATTGGGGGCCTAAAAAGCAATATATCTGATGAGCTGCTCTATCTTTTGAAATTTTTAAAGAAAAGGCAAAAAACATACATAAAGAGGAAGAGTCATATTAAGCATAAATTTCCAAGCATTTACATTAAACCAGAGGCACAGCATTTTTAGAGCACTTATGGATGAAAGTATTACCAGTACTACTGAATGGTAATTTCCATAGTCAGCTTTTATGCTATGTATGAACAGCACGTTTTTTGAAGAAACAGTGTGGGGTGGGGAAATATAAATAAAAATTCAAATTGCACTTTAGAGAGACTGTTACTGAAGAAGGTTCCAGCATAAATGTGATTTGTAGTGGAATCTATTTTTCTCCTCTCCTTTTGAAATTTGTTTCAAGTGCACACCTGTTATGCAAGTTTTGCCATTTTTGCTTTATTTTGTACTACAGAACTAAAATTGTTCAGAACTTGTGGAATAGAAATCTATACATTTGTTAAACAGAACAAGACAGAATATACGTATGGTGCCTTACAATGAGAACCCAGAGCACGCGTGCATATATATATTTATTTTTATTTGGTACCTTGTGCCCTCATCTCCCTAACTCAATGGTTCTCAAACACTGTCACCATACAGCAGTGTCTCAGCCAGCCAAAGAGATGGCTGTATTTAGCCTGCGAGAGTGGGCAGAGGAGGCTGATGTGTCCTGTAGGGTTTTGATATGCCACTGTCACAAACCAGTTCTCAACCACTGTGCAGAGAGACAGTAATGTGTCACCACACAGTGGTAACTATGCTGCAAAGAGCCATGGGAATGGCTAGATTCAGCCTGGGGAGGTGGGAGGCTGGCGTGTCCTGTAAGGTCATGATATGCTGACAAATGTGTTGTGACCCACAAAAGGTTGAGAACCCATGCCCTAATCCTTGCCTTAACAGCTGTTAGAGGATCTCAAAGAGGTCCCAAATTGTTACAAAACAGCCTGATCAGAATAAAGATCGGGTGTGGATGTTTCTATCACTTATTGTCTACAGAATGGAGACATAAGGACATTTTTCAGACAGCAGAGGCTGCCTGAGCTCTAGAGGAAAGTGGTGATATGGTTAGAACTGAATCCGACTTGACAAACTCCAAATGTTCTTATGCAGTTAAATTGTTTCAGCAAATGACTGTCAACGTGTTCCTAAATTTTATCCTGTGAAAGTAACCATGATACCCTTAATCTTCATATATTTCATGTAGGAACTTCCCCCACAGTTGAAGTAAGACTTGGTGAAGACAACTAGGAAATGAATGAATCTATTCCCATTTAACTCAGACCTTCAGGCAGGTACTGGGGATGAGATCTCAGAAAACCCTGTCGATGTGTTACATTATATATGGGGAAACTGCCATGAGGACCCAGATTTCTCTTACCCTTCAAACTCATGGAACAGCTACAAAAGTCATTGGTTGGTTATAAAGGGTGAAAGTTTCTAAGGGTTCCAAAGAAAGGTCCATCAGCCTTGTTGTTACTATACTGAGGTCCCAAAAGATATCAGGGAAAATAAATTAGTTAGATGAAATAAAGCACCTAGAGTAGTGTATCAAGGAGAAAAACACGTCTAAAGATAAAATGAGATTTTAAAATCAATTGTCTAGTCACTATTTTATACAATTCCTTGAAACCTGAGAATCACTGTGTAGTTTATATAGATTCTGAAAGATAATACAAGTTCAAAAAAATTGCTCTTAGAGCATTCCTGTTAGTATTTGTACGTGTTATTTCCCCCACAGTCCTGCAAAACGTTAAAGGAAGTATCATGCTCCCCTCACCCTTCTATTCACAGCCCCATTTTCCCTCACAGCCGAACTCCTGCCAGGGTATTCACGCACCTTCAGTTGCAATCTTCCACCGTCCAAGGTAACTTGCAGGACAAACTCTTCAAGCCCTGTAAGGCTGCTACTTCCCACACAACATTGTGCTTCTTAGTTCACTCCTTCTCCCTCAAGCTGTTCATAGATATAACTGCACCACTGACATCTTCTCTTGAAAACACGTGCAACCATTTAATAGCTGTTGCAACAGAACTGCAACGGTATTACTATGTTTTTAGCTGTAGCGCAGACACCAATGAAGGTGTTTTGATACAGCAACTGCTAAGCGTATCAAAAAAGTGCAATTAGATTTTGTAGGCTCTAACACAGAAAGGACAAACAATGAAACCACTCAGAACAGCAGCTATTTATGAGAGGACCACAGCCTTGCACATCAGAAACTAGGTGGCATAAAGTACACCACTTCACAATGGAAGATTCCTTCCCTCTATGCAGTGACAAAGTTCAGTTGGAGTAATTGATGAGAAAAGCAGGGTAAAGGAATTCCTCTCTGAGAACTCAGTGGCTGACTGACCAGTGGCTGTGTCAGAAAAGAAGTTTTTGTTCTTACTCTGCAGAGCCAGCCAGCCAGCCCACTCCACTCCACAGAGTGGGACTCTGCTGCCTAGGGCTCTCAAGAATTGCATGCGCTGGCTAGAACATGCGTTAATTGTGTCAGACTGTATTTAGATCATGAGGTGATGGCCTGTTACAGGCAAAAAAATGGTGGAGGTCAGAAAAGAACATGGCTAAATAGGTTAATAAGTTAAACAAGGTTCATTCATTTGTAAGTAGAGAAAGCAAGTGACAATCTGTGGATCAAATTTATATTTGCCAGGATTAAGGAAGTCTGAGAGAGACTCCTTAAGATACAATACTAATTGAGCAATGTGATTTTATTTTGTCTGTATAGACAGACAAATACAAGTGCTATTGTTTCAGTCAAGGAATAGAATCCAGAATCCATTAATGGGTATAAGCAACTAAGAAAAAAATCTACAAGAGTCATCGTGGACAGAAGCTATGAACAAGAATCTCTTCTTACCTAATTAGTAACAAGCAATGGTCTTTAGAACCCTGTAAGTATTGACTAGCCGGCTTGCATTACAACTGCACTAGCAAACTACTGCACTGAATAGGTAACTGGCAGCTCCATTGGAAATAAGCGAGTAACCTTATATATTTAGTCTAGATTGCTACATTCTCTTCAATGTATTTAGGACAATTTAAACCTTTACAGGGTGGACACCTCTATATATCTCCATTCTTATTAAAAGATGACAGGACACCTCATGTAGAGATAATATTCCTGAAGCAGCATTTTATTCTATTCATTTAATTCCAAAACATTTAATTTAGAAGTCTGGCATCTCAGAGTCAACCATCTTTATACGGGCTAACATTGATATGGTGCTGTCAGAATACACAGACAACTAAACAACCAAAGAGTTTACAAAAAATAAATTCATGATTTTTGAAAACAACTGCAAAAAAGGATACAGGTATCAAAACTTTTAAGTAGATGCAATGCATTAAATGGAAGTTTGTGCACATTATAAGTTAGAGGCAAAAACAAGTTGCTACCAAAACCTCACGTTCTGAACAGTTTGTAAACTGATGAATAGAATTAAGTTGTCACTTCACATCAGCTTTGTAACTGTCTATCAGATGAAAAAATTTGGGGTGGTTAATTTGCTTTGCATGCACAAGATGTACTGCTTAACAAAACACTATCAGCTTGTTTTAAATGGAAAATTTAAAGATTATATTTCTGATTAATTCTCCTCTCAATCACTTTCCATTATCCTTGCCCATATTTTATAATCAGTAGGCAAACTAAAATTCCTCATTTAATAAGCTTCTTTCTGCACCTTTCAAATGCAGCTATGATAAATAGGGCAGAGAAACCAATAATCAATCCTGCAGTGCTCATGAAGAATTATCCAAAACTGCTTTCTGATAAAATGGACTGCAGATCTGAATAGCTATGCTGACAATACAGATATGCTTAGCACTATATATTTAGTGTGACTGTGGCAAGGAAATATGGGATGGTGACGATGGGGATGGTGAAGTGGATTATGGAGGGCTGGGACGAAAGCTCTTTAGTTATTGCCCTCTCCTGCTTCCTCATCCTGCTGGTCACTTGTCCAGAGAGTGAGGTTATCTCGAAGTAACTGCATGATAAGAGTGGAGTCCTTGTAGGAATCCTCATTTAGTGTGTCCAGCTCAGCTATGGCATCATCAAAGGCTTGTTTGGCTAAAAGGCAGGCCTGCTCAGGTGCATTCTGGATTTCATAGTAGAACACTGAGAAGTTGAGTGCCAATCCAAGCCTTATCGGGTGAGTGGGCTGCATGTGCTCTTTGCTGATTTCAAAAGCTTCTTTATAGGCAGCCTCTGAAGCTTCCACAACACTGTTCTTCTTCTCACCAGCAGCAACTTCTGCCAAATAGCGGTAGTAATCTCCTTTCATTTTCAGATAAAAGACCTTGCTCTCATACTGGAAGTCATTGCAGTTCTTGATCAAGAACTTATCTAAGAGGGCCAAAACATCATTGCAGACCGTCTCCAGCTCCTTTTCAATTTTCTCTCTGTACGCTTTAACTTTTTCCAGCTTCTTCTCATTCCCATCTGCCATAGTTTTCTGCTCTATGCTGCTAATAACTCGCCAAGAAGATCGTCTAGCCCCAACCACATTCTTGTAGGCAACGGACAGCAGATTTCGGTCTTCATTGGAGAGGGGCTCATTCAGCTCAGTCACCTGAAAACAGACAAAGATATATATAAAATCACAGGGCACTGAGGAAGAAGGGAATGCAATCATCATTCAAGTATTTCCATCAAACTATCTTAGAAACTGCTAAGGAAAAATAATTCCTTCTAGACATGAGCCAACCCATGGTGGTACTCTTGTTCAGTTTAACCAGAACTGAAGACTTTAGTGCAAATCATTTTCTTTAAGAAAGAAAATTCACATTTCACTTTAATCTTTACTATCTCCCTCAGATATTTGTGAACATTTATACTTTACTTTTAAGTTTAATAGAGGAGACTTTATTAAAAAACAGCCATTGAATAGAGCATGTTTCTAACTGGCAAGATGCAAACCTATTCAAGAGAAAGAGAACTAATTTGAAGGGTCTTTCAAAAAAATGTCAAATACACTATGTACTTTTTCTACTGAATTCAAAGATGTTAGACTGACCAGTAGCCTCATGGCAGAACAAGGCAGTGCTAGACTATCTAGTTCCTCTCCACATCCAGCCCTATTGAGGGGTGCAGGGTGTGTGCTGAAGAGACAGTACGCTCAGTCTCTGGAGATTGGATTGTACTGCTCCACAGTATGGCCCTCACTGCCTTAGGGAGCTACATTCACACAAACAGATTAAAATTTGTCCTGTTTTCAGATAAAATGATGGTTGCAACCTGAGATTTCAAAGCTAAGCAAAGGAAGAAATTATAGAAAATGGGAGTACATTGTAAAGTTGAAGAGAAAGAAGAATGTTGCCTGGGATTTAAAAAATATATTAAAAACACATATTGCATTTACTATATAATGAACTGTTACAGCTTTTATACTGACAATGAGGCTACAGTAATATTTCTTAAATATTGTCTGTTTAGAAAACATTTGATTTTCTGCACGTTTTGGCAGTTTGTGAAGAAAGCTACCAGAATCTATAGATTAGGACCAGTCCTATTTTAGTAAACAACTAGAAGTTTAACTTTTGGGGGTGGGGAGGTGGCTCTTGGTGAATTAAAGTGCTTTAACTTAAGAGTCTACAATACTAAGCATATTTAAGTAACAACACTAGATTAAAAATTTGAGACAATTGTGGAAAAAATTAACCTGGCAATGGACATAATTGTTTCCCAATGCCAGAGAGATGTAGTCAAAATGATTTTATAACTATTATAAGAAACTTGTATATTTACACTACAATACACAGGCATGCGACAAATAATGAAATCAGAAATTCAAGTTCTTCTCACTGAACTGAAGAGGGTACTTTGTATTTCTTGATATCACAGTAACAAATGAACTATTCAAGAACGGTTTCTCAGATACAAAATCATTTCTTAATGAAAATTACAATTGCCACTGCCAAGAACTGTAGCATCACATTTAAAACTTCTGTACAGATGGTATCTAACTTCTTTGTCTCCTACTTACTCCTCCATAACGTACTGCTTCTCCAGCCCAGGGACTCAAAGTCTGAGAGGACACTCCTCTCATCTCTTTCTAAAGCAACCTTCTTTCATCATTACAACAGGTGATCTGACCTCACCTTCCTCTACATGCTGCTCCCCAGTGTTTGAATCTAAACTACTGCATTGATTTGCTGTAACTGTCTGATCTGATCCTATGACTTTGCTCTTCTCTGCATTTATTTTCCACCCATTCTGTAAATTCCCCATCTTCAATGCAACTGCCAAGTGGGATCTCCTCCCACAGCAGCTCATGCAATAAATAAATTTGTTAGTCTTTAAAAGTGCCATAGGAGTCCTTGTTTGTTTTTATGGAAAGCTGGTTTCCCAAAAATCAGTTACAATTCTCTTTAGTGACTACTTTCTTTAAAGAGAGACTTAATTTGAATATGATCACCCTAGCAAGGCTATTTGTTTGTTGTGCTTGCTACACAATTTTTAGTTTGTTTCCTCTATCTGTAACACTCTTCTTAAAGCTAATATAAACCCATCAAGAGCCCAACTCCTTTACATGCCTATGCTTTTCATGCTCCACCTCTCCTACCTTCACACCTTTGCTCATGTCTCCTTCTCCCTTCCCTTTCCAAGACCTTTCCTGCCCACTTCAAACTTGAGTCCTCAACTCCCATGACTATCTACATAATAATAATAATAAAAAAAGAAAAAATGCAGCAATCACCTGTACCACTCAGTATGTTATAAACTTTCCTCCACGCTTAATCTACGTTTTTTAGGCTGATCAATCTTCCTTTGTATTTCTAATGTATGTGTTCAGTGTTTACCCTAATTGGACTCTAGGCACACACAGAACAGAAGTAAGATGTTGTGCATCATATAATAATTAAAAAACCAACTATATTTGACTCTCAGCACAATTTTATCCCTAACAGTTAAATAAATGTAGATGGAAGAAATTTAAAATTTAGGTTGTTCAAAAGTCATGGACTGATATGGTAAGAGCACTGCAGACAGTCTAGAAAGATTACTTTGAAAGTCCCCCCCATCCAGTCTGGTTATTTCTTCAGATTTTATAAGCTGAAAATAAAGTGAACTATAACGTGGATACTGGACAGCAAATTAGTATGTATTAATTACAAAGCCATTTGGCAAAAATAACTGAAGAATGCTCCCTCCATCACAATAGAAACTCAAGTAACACAAATGCCCTCCCTCCAGCAAAAGAGTGATAAACTAGACTACCTGCACCAGTCCCTAAAAGTCAAAATCACTAAAGATTTGTCTTCGTTGATGGTGGCAAACTTGCTACTGTCATATTGATCTTCTAGATCAAATGATCAGGTCTGTGAAGACCAGCTCAGTCAACTGGAAAGTCAATCCCTGAAAACCACCCCAGCAAAGGAGTAGCACTGAATCCTAGGGCAAGCCTTCTCTTTGATTCAGTGCAGTGAATGTACAAGACAAAGTATCTCCCTTCAAAGGCCACTGAAAACATCGGGCAGCATAAACCTGATCCAACACATAACAAAGGAAGCTTGTAGAGTCAGAAGACCTCTACTGAGAGTGCATTCCTCCAAATCTAACAGTCTTTACAACTGAATGAAATGTCCAACTGATCTTGACTTGGACATAAAACACCAGTCTACGTAACAGCCAGGATCCAACCCACACAGGGTTTTATAGATTAAAATGATCACCACCACACGGGCAAGCAGAACAGGACACTGTGAAAGCTATAGAATGTAGGTCTAACACGCTCCACACCAATAATTCCAGCTAATGAGCCACCAGATCCCACATCACCAGAAGCTCAAAAGAAAAAAAAAAAAAAAAAAAGGTATTAGGAGCACACAAAAAAAAAAAAGTCACAATCATGAGGCTAGAGTATGTATTACACAAAAAGAAGGCTGCACTTTGCTTTCCAGAGGCTCCTGTAAGAAAAACATTACCCAGACTTCTATCACAAATAGGCACCTAATGGATGTGATTGACAGACAGAATTGGGTGTTGGCAGCACATATGGCTACATAGCTTAAACTGTCCAATTTCTTCTAGTGACCTATACATACTGACCAAAGGAACTGAGAGCAGAATCTGACAAAACTTCACATAAGCGGCAAACTCAAAGCAAATAAACAGTTTCCTCAACACTAGTCTTTGAAGGTCTTGTAAGTCACTTCTGCAAGTAGGTCAGCTACAACAGAGCCTACCAAAAGATCCAGAAGCAGGAATATGGACACCCAATTCATGTCCATCACTATATCATCACCAAGTAAAGAGAGCAGAAGTGTCTGTGTGTCATACTCCAATGCCAAATTAAGTGGAAGACATATCAGAGGAAATCAGAAGATTCTGTTCTGCCATACATAACCTTTCTGAATACCCCCCCCACCCCGCCTTTCCATTCAAGGGAACCTAGGAACAGGTTGTTAACTTCAAACTCCCAAAAATAAGACAGAACCTTCCACATCCCAGAAATGGTATGACAAATAGGGCTTGCTTTCCAAATGCCGTTCTATAGACACAGTGTCTTTGCAAATCCATTCTGGGGCAATCATGTGGTAAAACATGCAATTCCCACAGTGAATTCTAAACTAGGGTCACGAAGGAAAAATACTGTTCATCTGAAGAAAGCAAATGCCTTGACTTCTTGTAAAAAAAAAAAAAAAAAAAAAATTAGAAAAGTGGTAAGAAAAACCTAAAAATTATGGTGGTACTTTTTTGTGGTTTTATGATTTATTATGTACCCTGAAAAGGGGGTGGCAAGGATGTTAAAAAAAAAAAGTTCATTTGATCTTTTGTTTTTCAATTAGAAATGTTCTGCCCTTGAAGAGTACACACAGTGCAAGAAGAAGCGGGATTTTAGCATTGCAAGTGCTAAGGAAGTGAAACCTGATTAACTCAGTGATTTTTATTCTTAGTTCAAGACTGTTTTTAACACCTGTTTAACTTCAATATTTGAGAGAAGTGATCTTTATCAAGGATTCAGCACTTATTCCTTTAATTAAGAGAGAACTTCCAGAATACATCTGCAACCTGCAGAGTGCTCTCCGCAAATCACGTGTATGCACATTTCTGTATATGTAGAAATTCTTAAATAAGAAACTAGCCAAACAAAAGTTCATCAAGATTTCAGGCTGTTTTTACTTATCAAAGAAACAAAAAGAAGTACAAACTACCTAGCCATTCTTTTGCAGGGTATCCTTAATTATCTCACCCAGGAGTAAGCCCAACACCATTTCTCATTTGCCTTTGTCTAAATCGGAGGCACAGAATCCTGTAGGTTGTATACTGCAACTATCTATGCCTTACCATGATTTTTAACCTAAAAAGAAATGCGAGGCTGCAACGCTGCACATTCTTCTGCAATGGCCACCTGTATCAGCGTATACTGTGGGTGAAGAGACAGACAGTTGGCTATCAAGGATTCATAAGTTAAATGGTAATAAGTCACCAGGATCAGATGGTATTCACCAAGAGTTCTGAACGAACTCAAATATGAAACTGCAGAAGTGCTGAGTGTGGTATGTAACCTATCATTCAAATCACTCTCCGTACCAGATGATTTCAGAATAGCTCTTGTGACACTGATTTTTGTAAAAGTCTTCAGAGGCAATCCCAGGAATAACAGGGCGGTAAGCTTAACTTCAGTGCCGGGCAAACTGGCTGAAACTATAGTAAAGAATGAAATTAATCAGACACATTGATGAATATGATTTGTTAGGGAAGAGTCAACGTGGTTTTTCTAAAGGGAAAATCATGCCTCACCAATCTACTAGAATTCCTTGATGAGATCAACAAGCATGTGGACAAAAGTGATCCAGTGCATACAATTTAAATTTTCAGAAAGCCTTTTGACAAGGTTCCCCCTCCCCCAAAAGGCTCCTAAGCCGAGTAAGTGGTTACAGGATAAGAGGTAAAACCTTCTGTTGGATCAGTAGCCGGTTAAACAAGAAACAAGGGTAAGAATAAATGGTCAATTTTCAAAAGAGATGTAAGCAGAGGTGTCCCCAGAGGCCTAGACCAGGACTAGTACTGGTCAACATATTCATAAGGATCCAAAGGAAGATGTAAACACTGTGGCAAAATCTGCACATGACACAGACCTCCTCAAGACAGGTAAGTCCCAAGCAGACTGCAAAGAAAAGCTCTCACAAAATGGCAAATGAAATTCAGTGCAGATAAATAAAAAGTAATCCACACTGGAAAATATAATCCCAAATATATACATAAAATAATGCTGCCTACGTTCACTGTTACCACTCAAGAGATTGTGGAGTCACTGTGGACAGTTTTTTGAAAACATCTTCTCAATGTGGAGCAGCAGTCAAAAAAGCTCATGAAAGGAATAAATTATTAGGCAGAAAATACATTGCCACTACATAAATTCATGGTGCATCCACATCTTGAATATTGCATACAGATATGATTGCCCCATCTCAAAAAAGATATACTGGAACTGGAAACAATACAGAGATGGGCAACTAAAATTATTAGGGTTATGAAAAAGCTTCCACCTAGGAAGTGACTAATAAAACTAGGACTTTTTGGCTTGGAAAAGAGACTACTGGGGGGGGGGGGGGGGGACATGATAGAGTAAGTGTTATTCACTCCTTCTCAAAACACAAGAAATATGGAGTCACCAAATGAAATTAATAGGCAGCAAGTTTTAAATGAACGTAGGAGGTATGTCTTTGCAAAATGCAGAGTTAACCTGTGGAATCCTTGTCTTATCCACTGCAGGAATAAAATTTGAATTAGCAGTGGAGGATATACATTCTGATATAATGCAGCTGTCCACACTGCCAAAGATCTTGGTTCAATCCCAACATCCCCATACATGGTTGGAAAACTGGTTTGAAGAACAGATGCAGCTTCTCTCCCCTTATACCAGGGGTCAGCAATGTTTGCCAGCCCCAGCTTCCAAACCCTCAGCAGGTGCCAACCCCAGCCTCCAAAAAAGGACAGGAGACATGCACTCCTTCTCCCTGGTGATCCTGCACCCCAGCTGAGGAGGGGTGCCAGGAGTTGCACGGTGGGCCCAGCATTAGGAACAGCTGCAGCACTGCAGGAAGGTTGCTGATCCCTGCCCTTTATCCACAGGCATCTCTTCCTGGAGGCAGAGAGCTCTTCAGCTTTGCAATAGATAAACTTAACCTATAAATTGATGGTCAACAAAGTTTACTCTCAGATTTTACTATTATAAAAGCCACAGCCATGCTAGGAGCATTAAGTAGCCATTAGGGGTACATCTCTATACAGAGACAACTCAGGCTTTTATTCAGGTTTTGCCTTGAACAGCCCCTCCCATCCACACAAGGTCAGGCATTTGACCAGTCCAAAAATAACTGATCAATGGTCCCCTGCAGTCACAGCGTGAATAGTCAAATGTTTTCAAGCACTAATTATTAAAACAGTAACATCAGTAAAAACTGAATAAGACTGTAGGTTCCCAATAAACTTAGTCACAGACAGATACTTGTATTTTTTTAAATTATTTAACTGAGATATTTTAACTCAGAAGAAAAAGCAGAACAATAAAATTAAGTTCTAAAAAACACCAAAAGAATGGCACCATAATACAATCAAAAAGACAAACCAAGACCTACATCAGGACACTCAATGAATATATGACCAACATGAAATAAGTGGTGAAGTAACCTTATTTGACTGGTCATTTGATCAGCCTCTTCAGTCTACATCCATACACAAAACCCACTCGAGTCTCTTTTCACTTTCAACTCCAGCTAGCTAGCTAGACTGGGGAGGTAGAATAATGTTAAGGTGCTGATTTAGCTGAGGCTGGTAAGCTACCACTCTGCAGTGGGTGCATGAACTAAAATCATTTGAGTACTGACAGTTCTCCAAAGCCTTCCTAAAATTTGACACCTTCCTCCCTTTGTGCATCCAACTGGGCTCAGCACTCATCAGTGAGAGCAAATTAATTTGGGTATGGCTTTCCACTGTGGCTGCTCACACTTGGAGCAAGACTAACTTGGATGCCCATCATATAAGGTAATTCTAAACTGAAGACACACTCTTAGTATCAAACCAGTACAAAGCACTAGACAGCCTTGTACCCGGCAGGGATAGCACTCTGATCAAAAGCATCCCCATTACTCAGTCCTACACACATTCAATACTACCAAAAAGGACAGTCACACTAAAAAGAGAAAAGAACCTGAAGATGCAACACTGAAAGTGGAAATCCCTCAAAATTCTTCAATATATCATGTGGAAAAAAGTCAACAGCTCCCTAAAAATTAAATTAGAGCCATATATAACTGAAAATGGTGCACATGCCATATCCATCAATGGTGTATGCTTTCTTTCCATCTGCAGGGAGCCTTGGCAAGGAATTCAGCACTGCATATATCACAAGTATTACTCAAGATCACATGCTCTAAATTAATTATAAATGTATAAGTAGAATTGAATAATGCAAGTTATGCATGTTGCTACATTAAATAGCAAAAGACTAATCAAAACCTGCGCAAAGTACATAGGAATTTGTGTGTTTTGCGATCTGTTGCTAATGGTGTATACAGCTGATTAAATAAAGCAGAAGAGCTTAACTCCTTTCTCTATTAGTCAATATTTCATATAATTTCCAAAATTTATCTGAATAAAAGCATTTAATGCAATATTGCTTCTTCAAAGAGTTGTTCAAACTTTGTAAATGTGAAGTGCCACATACATAAATTGGAAGCATATTTTTTATTTACTTTTTCACAATTAAGGGCCTTTTTTTCTTGTTAGAATACTAAAAACACCATAATGCTGAAGTCCTGCACAAGAAGTCATGTTATCTGTTTGCTGGAGTCCTAGAGAAGAGTTTAATTAAATGAATGGTCACACCCCTTGGCAAAACGCCATGTATTTATTTATTTATTTATTTTTACAGGTACATATGATTATATTTGTCAATGTAGGGAACATTATGATGCTGAAATAAAACCAAACTCATTGTCCATGTCACACTGCAGTCTAAAAGAAAGCTTTTATCTTCCTCTCCTGCCTGCAAATCATGGTGGGGGAAAAAGCTGTTATTCAGCCAAGATAAACTCAGCAATAGTTGATGATACTACTACTATAACAACTATATACTATTTCCTAGCTTTTTATGAAACTATTTTAAGTCTGAAACATGCTACCAAACCCTTTCACCTATCTACAAGAATACATGGAATGCTTTTCTCCCACTATACAGGAACAACTGAAATTCAAATCCTATTTTGTATCTTTAATTTGTGGAGTGTTTTCACATCCTTGTATCATGTGAATGGCCTTAAACTAAGACTCTTCATTTATTTACATTTTTATGTTGCATTGTAAGAGAAACTAATTCAGAGTGCAATATTTGCCATTTTTACTGGAGCAGAGCTACTTTAAATGTTCATTATCAGAGATAGATTTTGAATTAATTACTTAGGTAATATGTACTGAAATTACAGAAAATATTAGTTGTGTAGAACTGTAAGCACCAACATAATACATTGCCTTTCATTTAAAATGTAAGCTCCTACTCTCTCCCAAAACCCCATCCAAAATAACTTACAATGTGTTTTAAAATCAACTCCTACAAAAAAAGGATCCAGGTAACCACAACTTTATTATAAATATATTTGGAAAACCTGGGGGTAACTATCTTGGTATGCAAGGAATAACTAAAATGATTTTATCACATGTAATAAAATGGAAACATCTTTTTAACTTTCATTTTAGTTTTGTTTTCATTTCTATCTTTTTTTTGTGAGTCATGTATTAAAGAAGCATTTACCAGGGTTCTCTGAATTTAATGCATTGAGCCAAATATTGAAGTTAGCATCCCAAAGAAACTGCATTCTCACATGCATTATTGGAAGGTAAAGGAAATATAGTAAGAAAAGTAGAATGATTTTGAAGGAAGTTTAACATGGCCTAATAGACACTTGAATTATCTGCAGCACTTCTGCTTTTGTTTTCTAATTTCATCCATTTCAATAGTTGAATAGAAAATTTTAAAATAATATTTCATCTGTATTTTTATTTTTCAAAATTTCTCCCCATTTTACACATAGAAAGTATTTCCTCAATCACAGATTCAATGAAACCTGAAGACAGGTCTCTCCCACTATTACAGAACAAGCAATTATAAATTTCTCAGGGTAGAGAGTCATTCACACTTCCATTAGCAAATCTAGTAGTGCCCTTAATATAATTTTTCATTTCAAACGTAACAGTTCTATTAGAGATGCTACTAGCCACAAGACAGGTTTCACTACCCTTGATTACATATGAAGCAAAGCGTAAAAATCTACTGAAACAGAATTTGAGGGGATTTTTTTTGCCACTTTACTTTCAAACATGTGACTCTCGGATGGAATGATTTTGATGTATTATGAACTTCACTTACTACTTGGTGGTAAAAGCTGTCTCTGTTATACAGCACCACGCCCCAACAGGGCTGTGATTTGGTGGGGCTTTTGGGTGTTAACACAGCACAAATCAGTATTCTCAAACAATAATTAGGTAGAGCAGAAATGTGCTGGAATAACACCAAGCGTTAATGACGACATTTCATTTAAAAGCTAAAATACTCACCCAATCTCCCATATAGTAAGAGTCCTGTGGCCCCTTATAGACCAAACTTACAGAAGTCAAGAGCCACACAAGTTGATTACTAAACCTTCAAGAGCCGCGGAGGCATACAGCCATACACTTTAAATTAATTTCCTGATGTTCTCCTGCAAGCCATGCTTTTTCATTCAAGTGCCTCATGCAGCTGCCGAGCCGCAGCCTGGCCACGCCTGTTATAGACTGACAGATTTCTTTGGGCGTAAACTTTCCAGGGCTCCAACCCGCTTTGTCAGACGCAACGCATCAGACAGGAGCGTGGGTTGAAAACTCATGCCTGAAAAAATCTGCTCGTCTGCAAGTTGCCCCGGGACTCTTGTTTGTGCTATATGGCCTAACACGGCTACCTCTGCAAATCTCACATAGTAAGAGAAGTTTAGATGTGAAAAACTTGCTGCTAATCTGTCCGCTATTCAGAACAGATTACTGTGTGGTGTTTCTTTTTAAGGTCTCACGTGAATCCACCTTTACATTTTTATCGAAACACGCTTAAGCCTTCAGAATGGCCTAGAGACTGCGTGCAAGGGAACCAGCAGATTCCTGCCTTGAGGGGGGGAAAAAGGAAAACCTCGAGGCGCCAAAGCTCTTGCGCTGTCAGTCTCTGTGAACCCGGATGTAGGCATCTCTGAATGAAAAGCTGCCCAGGGTGGTGGGAAAGGCCTCCTCCCGTCCTGCCGTCGGGACGCAGCAGAAAGATCTGGAAAGGAAAGGGTCGAGCTCCGGCCACGTTAGGCCCCCCCCAGCCCGCGCCAAGGTCACACCCAGCCCCGGGACTGAGGGGCCCGGGGCCGGCGTCAGACGGGGCGGGGCAGGGCAGAGGAAGCGCCCCCAGGAGGGATCCGGCGGGGCTGGCTCCCGGCTGAGGAGAAAGGCGAGGCCGGGCCGCTGCAGCCGCGCCTCGCCTGAGGTAAACCCGGGCCGCCCCACTCACCGCCTTCATGGCCGAGGCCATGTCGTCGTATCTCTCCGCCTGCTCGGCCAGGCGGGCTCGCTGCAGCAGCTGCTCTCGGTCCCCCATGGCCGCTTCCGTCGTGGCGGGCGGGCGGGCGGGCGGTGCTCCCCTCAGGCGGGGAGGGACGGGCGACTCTGCGCTCGGCGGCTGCCTGGCGCGCGCGCGCGGCCGTTGGCGCGACCGTTGGGCGCCTCGCGCTCGCTGGCGACGGTTGCGAAGCGGCTGCCGCGCGCCCTCCGCAGCGTGTCCGGCACCGCTCGCGCCGCGCTCTGCCCGCCTCGCCTTCCCGCCCTTCTGCGCCTGCGCGCTGGGCGGGCGGAGGGTGGAGTTGTGGAGACCGCAGGGGAGGGGGGGGAGGCGCTGCTCCCCCGCGTTCTATTTCTAGGTGACGTCACTTGCTATAAATAACCACCCGGGAGGTGGCCGGGGCGAGCGCATGCGCGCTGCGAGTGCTGCATTTTACTGCTGCAAAGGTGGAGGTGGGAGGCGGGGAGGGGCCCGGTGCAGAGTAACTGGGGGGGGCTGTGCTGGGCTGGAGGCTGCTAGCCTCACCCCTGGGACAGGGGCTGCTCTGGCTGCCAAGAAATCCCCAGAACTGGCTGCAGCCAACGCCCAGCCACATGCAGCAGTTACCTATAGGCCAGCAGCCATCATGCAAAGCATCACACCTTGCCTTGCACATGCATGTGATTTTTAGTTCTCCCCCAGTGTTGCACTAGGCAGGATGTTTCTTCTCAGCATGTTATTTTCTCCAGTGAATGATTTCAGTCTCTCTGATTGCCCTTTTATAGGAGAAATGAAACAGGTTGCCCTTTAGTAAACTTTCTCCTGTAGTTCTCACATGCTTATTTTTAATTTCACTGAAACAAGTGATCACTGTAAACCAAGGAGGGCTAGACATCCTGATTTCATAGGCACAGTCCCACTGGTTGCAGGTTTGTCTTATATAGGAGCTTTTATTGGCCCCATGCCGTGGCCAAATTTTTCACCTTTGGTAGATAAACCTCACATAGCAGCTGTTGTTATAACCCTTCCCATAATAGGGCCAGTCAGAGTCTGCCAGCTACATTATATTGCCTAAGTGACTGCACTAATTTATATTTTAGCATGTATTTTATTTCATAGTGGTTAAATACTTCAGAGAGTTGACAAAGTACATGATTTACATACAAACTACCGTTAAACAGGCCCTACTACAGAAGCGCTGCTGCTGACTTCAGAAATGTTAAGCTATCCCGTTGTTCATTTGCAGAAATAAAAACTAAAATAATTAAATCAAGATCAACCCAAAGCTATAACATTAGCTGTCTTATCCATCTCTGAAGCTAGGGAAGACACCAGACAATTTTTATCTTTCTTCATCTTTCCAGAAAGCCGAGTCCCATTCATTGCAGTGAAGTAAAAAGGTGTATCCTTATTCCCCACCCACACCTGGAGTACTCCCATTTATCACTGTCAGCTATAGATAGCACACATACTGTGCAGTTTTTACTATTCTGTAGGGTCTGTAGTTCCAGAACTAATTGAATACTTTGTTCTTCCTTCTATTCATTTTAATAGCGGCATTGCTGTAGCAGTTTAACATAGACACTCACTACGGTGAGAGAAGGCATTTGCCTGTAGGTAGAGTTGATCCACTTCCCCCAGAGGTAGTAGCTAGGTGGTCAATGGCTACAACTGCCGTTAGGTAAGCAGAGTTACAGCTCTCAGAGGCATGGATTTTTCACAGCCTGGAGAGACAGAGCTATGCACGTTCCAAGTGCAGACCACTCCTACCTGAGGAACACAGGTGAAAAGTGTTGAAGGTGTCTCAGAAGATGCATGGCAGAGCTATTTGACCACACTGTTGCCCTAAAAATGTAGGGAGGCACCCAGGCTTTACCAACAATAGGAAAAAAAAAATCACAGCGCTTATAGGCAGGGGGACAAATTCTGCTTGCATTCATGCCAGTTATTATCCCTTTGTTTTCAGTGGCATCTGCACTGTTGTACCAAGAGTACAATTTGACCTGTTGTGTCAATCATGCATTTTAGCCTTAATTCTGAATTCCCTGGAAGCTTAGGCCTTAATGTGAATTGTAATACTGTAGTTAATTTTTAAAAAGGGCTAGATAAATTTACTAACAAACTGTAATTAGGCATAATAGATGACTGATAAAATCTTGTTTAAGGATAAAACTGATTGCCAAAAAAAGAAAGAAAGAATTGCCCCAGTGTGCGGCATTGGACAACTGACAGGCATATTATGGAGTAAAGAATCTGTCTTCCTCTGAAGTATCAATCATGCAGATGGGCAGTCCCAGAACATTGGTTTTAAGAGGCCAATAGTCTAATAAGGCTTGGCAAATCCTGTATTCTTTAATGTAGTTCTTTTGTTATTTTCTTCTTTAGCATATGGTGTTAAGAAATGACAGTGATCAGTTCTGAAACCATAGCAGAAGTAGTATCAATCTAATCCTTCAGTCCTTACTCCTGCAAAAGTCCCACTGACATATAAAAGATCTTTCTCTGAATAAGGATGGAATTGGGCTTTGCAAAGGGGGATGTTAGACATTTTGGAGATAATATTTATTTACACTAATCAGTAATAAAAAATGGTCCCAAGCCAAAACCCACAGATCAAATGGTCAAATTTGGAAAGAGCTGAATCCAGGGGGACAAATTCTGCAGTGTGGGCCATATCCAGCAATGAATAAGTGGCCCCACAAATTATGTTTACAGTTTTGGAAACTTATAGCATACTTTCTAGTCTTGTGGAGTCATTTCAGACTCCTGAGGGAATACACATGAACAAATATTTTTAAAACTGGTATGTTTATTTACCTGCTAAACTAGTCTGCTATATGAATGTAGATTTACCCACAAAAAACTAACACTTTCACAAAATGGCTTTAAAAAAGATACTTCCCATATGTAACTGCCACTCTTCAATTTAAAATATCTCAAGCATTCTTCCCCACCAAATTTGCAAAATAGCACGTGACATGATTTCAATCATCATTCCTTAAAACCAAAGATTTTTCTGAATCTGACAATGGCAAAGAAAAGTCCAAAAATGAGCCAATATTTTATATAGCATTGGATAACTTCATTATAGCCAAAGAAGGAGCAGAAAATTGATTACAAAATACAAATTATAGGAGGCAAAACTATTTTTGTTAAATATGCGTACAGAGACTAGGCCAAAGAGGCCTAGCTCCCTAATTGGGGCGTCTGGGAGCCACCACCATACAAATAAGAAATAATCATTAAAATGTCACTAAGAACTTGTGCACTGAGACTCATTCAGTCACACTATTTAAGGGTTGAGTAATGAACCCCTAGAAAAAATGCCTATAACAGACCCTTAACTAGGACATTACATACAGTGTAACACACTGCAGAGTTGAAGGGCTCCCCACAGAACTCAGACACCAGGCATTTTGCATAATGCTGGAGAGCTCTAGTTTAGGATTCCCAGCAGAGCTCAGAAATACTGTTCTTATAAAATGGGATTCAGAGTTGTTGGCATGGTTACTACACAGAGGAGGAATTTATAGCTGGAGAGACTGGATGTTTATGATGCTGAGAACCTCATCATTAGCTATGGCACTACCTGTACTTTGTTGCAGTGTCAGATCCTTGTAAAGCACTGACATGCCATAAAGGACTGGCAAGAATCCCTTGTTAAAATGCCACTTGTTGTCACCGCTTTCCTACTCGCTGGAGCAATAGCAAGAGCAAAGTGGTCTAGATCTGTTTCTCTCCTGCTACGGACACAAAGCAGGACTGGAGTGCAGATGACGGGGCAGAGCTGTAGGGGCCATTTGGAAGGAAGCAGCAGGTGGCAGGGAAAGCTGCCAATATCCATCCCAAAGCCACCCTTTCACTTCCCCTCACTGGTGTAAGGCCTACCTCCTTGGCTGCAGGTGGTGAGGGGCTTTGAAGCATCCTCTTCCTTCCCTGTACCCTTGAGGGAGGCTACAGAAGCAGACTGCACAATGAAGGCGAACCTCTGCATGCCCCCTGGGAGTCATGGGAACACACAACAGTAGCCGAAAAGGTCCCAATTGCTGAAAGCCTCTTCATCATTTGAACAGCCAACCGGCCTGCCTTCCCTCTCCTGCAGTAAGGAGACCTTTTTCCCTAGGGACTTGGGTAAGTGGAGAGAATAATAGGGGCAAGGCACTGAAGAAAGCAGAGTGAGAAGAGGCACAGTTATCAGGTGAGCAGGCGAAGCTAACTAGATTCCCCAAATAATTTGAATTTGCCAGGATGTAAAGAGTGCAGAGGGGTACAGAGGATGAGAGAGATGCTAAGGTCTGGATTAGGAACATTGGGGAGCTTGAGTAAGACTAGGGAGATTGGGGGGTGGTGGTGGTGAGAGTGAATCATATTAACAGGCTAAGGGGTCACCAATTTTACTGCTTTAAAGTGAGACAGTTCCACATCAACAAGGGCAAAATGCTGTAAGCAATAGTGAGATCAAAGCAGAAAAAGGAGGGGACACAGTTAAGAGTCACACAGAAAAACTGAATCTCTTCCAAATTAGGAGACTGCAATTCAATCTCCTATTTCTAGTCAAGCCCTACATCGCAATGAACCAGTAGAGTCCCCCAGGCAGTCACGGCCTGTTCTATAATGCATCATATTTCACCTTGGTAATAATCTAAGCCACTTGCCCTGAAACTCCCTCACAACTGAAAAGGCTGGAACAGAGTGAAGCGTGAGAAAAAATTACACTGGGTGCTACACAGAAGCATTAAGGGTCGTGCTGGGAGGACTTATTCAGTAAATGTGGGGAAGTGAGAGAGAAGGGAAGTGAATTCTGCAAGATCAATGAGGTTATCGCTCACCAGGAGAACGGTGGGGGAGGTGGTGGGGAAGTCTGTATAGTGATGCCTGCTTGGACTCACTGCACAACATTCAGCATTTACAAACAGTTGCCCTTCGCACGTCCAAAGCGCTGTCCAGCCATGAGCGGATGATGAACACCTCTCACAATGTGAAACACAATATAGTCGGCCACTGTTCACTTCAAAGTCTGCTGAAAAACGAGCACTATGTTTAAATAAAAGATTGTGGCTATGATTTCCCTTGCCAGAATGATTCAAGAATATGCACAGGGAGCTGTGAAGCATGCTCAGTGGTGGATGTTTGTGCAACGGGCGAGCACATAGTAGCTAATTCAAAGCAGCTTCATCTTTAACTCTTAGAGGGCTGCCTCAGACCATAGTGTGCTCCACAGTCCTGTCCAGACAGGAAATTTAAAAAGACCCACCACAATCATGTAATTAATCAAAAGTAACTCACTAGAGAAACAGGAATAAACAGAAAATCAAGATAAGTCCTCATCAAGAACTCACCAGAACACTCTAAGGAAAAAACAGAAAAGAAAAATCTACCTTCTATAATAAGTAAACATCAGAAAAGGGAAAGAGGTATTTTGAGTGGTTTTTTTTTTTTTTTTTTTCTTCAGAGAGGCTGAGGATGTACAGCTTCCTTTGGCTTCAGATGTGGTTTCAGTGTTCAGTGTTTCTGAAATCAGACTCAAGGTGACTCAGTTTGGGCTCCCAGAACTGAAATACTAGAAAATCAGTAGCCATTTTTTTTAAATTGACCCAAATCTTTCACAAGAAATAATTTGACTGCTGTTCAAACCTCACAATCTATTTTGAATTAAAATGAGATTTTGTTTTATTTAAAATACAGTAAGTCTTGATATGGAGCAATGACCCTTAATTGCAAAACATAACATGAAAGACCTTAATGATAAGCATAATAACGTGGAGGGAGAAAAAGAAAATTACTAGAGTCAACATTTTCCAAAATGACCTCTCATTTTAGTTGCCCACCATGAGTCATATGGTGCTTGATTTTCAAAAGTGCTCCACTGAAAATGAGGCCCAAGTTGAGTCAAGCTGGACACCCAAAATGAGAGGCCATTTGAAAATGCTGGCCTTGGAAGCTGCCTCTTTTGTTTAGGTCTCTAATCAGCCATTTCAACAAACATGATTGCTGGGAGAGAAAGCTGTGGGGACTGAAAGCAGGGAAATCCACTTCCCATATAATGAATACTCTTTGGTGATGTGGTAAATTGAGTTCAGAGAAACTTTGCCTCAATACCTTCAGCGCAAGCTTCCCACAGCACCTGCAAATGTATTTTATTCCAACTTGGGAGGCCTCAGTCTCTATGACCCTGTCAGTCCTTGGCCTCTCTTCTCTGACTGCCATAAGGTGCTGACAGTAATGGCTGATTTTGTAAGAAATATGGATGCTTGACCATTTGGAAATAGATGGAAAACAATCTCACTTCAGAGAGCGACAACTAAACAAGATCTCCAGAAGCTGCTTATGGCAGATTTCCATCTCTTTTTCTTGATCATTTAACACAGTGAGTAGGCAGACTGTTCACTGGGCTCATACTTGCATTTTAACACACGTGCTGCAACTTTGTTTTTTTCTATTTGTCACAAAATCTTTCCTTTGCTAAGCTGTGTCATGTTACAGAGGTGGAAGAATGAGAGCAGAGCCAGAACAGGGCAGATCAGCAACACAATCAGCAGCGTTTCTTACTGCTGCTGCTCCAAAACGATAGACCATATCCACAGCATGCTACATCCGGAGGGAAGGACCTGGCTATTCCCAAAAGAGGTGCAGCACACTTCTTGGGGTGACATTATGTTGCCAGCTTGGTTAGCTGGGCCCTGGTCTAGCATTGAAGTGAGCATAGGACTGTAATCCTGCCCTGCTGTTGCACAGGTGACCTGGGCTGGGAAAGATTTTCTTTGTATCCGTCTTTCTGCTCACACACCGACAGCATGCAGACAAGATTTTTGCCTTGATTGAGCTATTCTGAACCTGTTTAGTTCTGCACTCCCATGGTTTCCATTGACTGTGGCGTATCAAGAGGCAAAACCTTTAAGAACTCTCAGCTAAATGTCTGGGCTGTAAATTGCAAAAAAATAGAACAAGGCAAGATGCAAATTGGACGAGTTTAATACTGACACAGATACTGCTAGATAACAATTTAAATAACTTCCCTGCCTTCTTCCTCAAAGACTAACTCCTCTTGGCACCACTTTTTGTAAGGCGAGGAGTGAGAGCCAAGCAATGGTGGAGTGGATAGAGGGGGAGAAATCAATGATATCCAGTGTAAACTGACTTGCTTTGCTTCTATAGCCTCATCATGGATCCAGTTTGTATTGAGTTCACACATGTGGAAGTGACAGCCTATCGCTGAATGCCACTCCGTTCCTGCAGGTCGACAAGAAAGTCAGACTTAATACTTTCTGCAAAAATGACTTTTCAAAATACCTGTTCAACTGCATTTAACCTGCAAATTCACTCATAAAAATTGGATATTATTCAGGCAACATGATGCAAAGACTGGCTGGGTCAGAATGGAGTTCTGCATCTGCCTCCTGACTTATGTGTCTTGCAGATGGACAAGAAGAAACCCACTTGTTTGATTTGTCGCATACAGAAGAGTAGACCGAGCCTTAAATGAGCAGATATAAAGTTCTGGGGAAGTAATAAAATATTTCATCTGGGAAATGACCTAGAAAATTCAGTTGTCCTCTGAAGAGCACTTGTACCAAATTAAAAAACTAAGTTAATAACTGTGAAACAGAGGGGTTTTATTCCTGTTCTAAGTGCAAATCTTCAGATAAATATCATGAAGTAGCTACCAGTGCCTCCAGAATGAGTCTACCTCAGATTCTGATGACTTGAGCTTAATTCTTGCATCATAAGAAACCATCTAAATTTTTAAGTGGTTTTAAAAACAATAAAATACAAAGTGGGCTGCTGTTGTAAGATAAGGGACCAAAGGACAATTTGTCTCCAACACTCAAGAAGTATATCATCTCAAAGAACTCCATGCCTTGCATGTTCTCTTAGAAATTGATGTGTTTAGTTATAATCAGTAACAATGATATTGGGTCAGATCAGTGTATCTAATCCAGTGTTCTGTCTTTGACAGTGGCCAGTACGAAATGTTTCAGAGAATGATGCCATAAACATGGCTCATAACAGTACAGACACAATCTTCCCTGTAATTCAAGGCATCACTCAAGTAATAACGATGTGCAGCCCTTTCTGCTTTTATGTATACACATCCCATAACACCAAATGACTATCATAGATAATGACAGTGGAAGATCATGCTGCCGGAGTACTTGACAAAGCACCTTCTCTGTTGTCCTATCTGTACATTTACCAGGATCCCTCATGAATGGCAAAAGGCCATTTCAACTCTGGATTTTACATCAGTGTCACTGAGATCACAATACAGCCCTTTGTTTGTACTTGAAGTGCCTGTTCTAAGCAGTTTCTGGATCTGCAAACTTATTTCTCCACATCTTGTGAAGATTCTGGCATCTCCTCCAGAATGAGTTTATTTATTCATTTTTCACTTGCACATTAGATGCACATGGGAAGTGCCCATTGCTTTGTGTTTCTTGTAAGATACTGCAGCCCAGTGTTTCCACAGAACCATCTCTAACTGTTACTATGGCTCGACAGCACGCTACAGCCAATTGCAAAGGAGATGGATATATTTGTCTCTGTTGCTAAAGGCAGACGACGATTCATAACCAATCAGGAGGCAGAAGGGAACAGGACTGGGATGTGCTTTCAGACATCAGCTCTAAAGGGACCAGCATTTTTTTCTCTGCATTTCATTATTTATGTAATTTTTAAGAATGACAAGTGGCCTGTGGCAACCCTTCCGTGCTGCAAAGCCATTCTACACAGGAGAACGACAGGTAAACCACACAGTTAATATTGAAAGTGACAAAACAAAGCCAGTCTGTTATGATAGGAAGAACATTTCAAAATGACTTGAAAAAGGACTTTGCCTCCACCACATCAAATGACTGCTCCCTTCCTGACCCCATATACTTTCCAATTCAGCTAAATTCCCCTCATTGAAAAAGAATACAATCTCACATAGCTCCCACCAAACACAAGTACCTCAAATGCAAAAAATGTGGCAATCAATTTAGAAAAAGCAATCAAATGCCAATATCGATATTGATACTTGGGTTAAGAGCTACAGAGGTAGACTCCTGAGTGACCTATCTGCACTCCTTACAATAGTAGGTTCATAGCACAAATGGCCTGGGGCCAGGCCCATTATGGGTACTTTTAAAAAATCTTTTTCTATCCACTTAATATTCTACATTGTGGAAAACAGACCACGAAGAGCCATATTAATGAATAACCTTTACTGGCAAACTTACTTGACTGCAAGAGTCAATGTGGGCATCAGCCTTCCACCAGTAAACCCCAGGCCTGGACTCTGGCAAGAATGATTCTCTTTTGTGATCCAGAATCTTTTTTTAAAAAAGATGAAATTGTGGTGAATATTTAAAAAGATATACAATGATTTTCTCCTCAGTGTTTTTAATCCTGGGTGCAAATGAATCCCCCTCCTCCATTTTTCTCACAATTTCTCTTTTCCAGCCCCAGAGTGAGATAAAAGGAAGAGTGTAGGGCTCCTGATCTGTGATATAGCAGGCAAAAGAATGCGCAACAGAGAGGGAGCAGAGGCAAATGGCTTAGAGACTGGTTTGGACAGAGGAACAATTAGCAATGCACTCCTTCAATATCTGCCCCAAATTCAGGTTTTGGATTTCGGTTGAAGACTGTTACTGATTTCTATCAGAGGTCACATATTCCTCACAGTCTGAACGAATTTAGGGCTGCACAACCCCAAAGTTACTTTGCAAGGCACTTGGGGACATACAGAGCCCGGGTCTCCAGTGCCTGTACCTTAGGCTGCCATTTGTATTTGCAAAATAAATGCAAAGTCAATGTAATATGCTACCAAATGAGAACAGCAGAGTTCTACTTTCACTCTGTACAAGTGTAAGACTTCACAAAGTGCAAGGCAGTAAAGAATCAGGCCCATTTTTTTAGTCTCCCAGAGACTACAGAAAGGGTGACCTTTAGGACCAGTTGCAGAGCTTCTGTCCATCTGGAGGTAAATGTGGATTGAAAGGTTTCAGAGGTCCCCAACCCCTCTGTTCCACTGACCTTCATGGGGAATTCAAGGTCCACGTGCTAGGCCCTGACACACTGGTTTTCCCCATCTCATCGTCTACAATACTGTTTTGTTGAGTGCTATGAATTCTGTAGTGCTCCAAAACACGTGACGTGCAGCAGTATGGGATTTAGCGTACCCAAGAATTCGCAGTATAGATGAACTGCAGAGGCAGAGGGAGGCAGCTTTGCGTCAAGGATCAGTTAGGTCCCTAATTCTCAAGACCTAACAAATCCATACAACACCCACACTCTACATGACATTTCTGAACATTTTACTCCCTTTGAATTTAGAGGCTTTTTTTGTTTTTTTAATACAACTTCATCCTTAACAACAACAGAATGACCATCCTCGAACCATCTCAACCAGGTACACCATTATGAATACAGGGTAACCTGTACAACTTAAACTTCCATAGAACCAGTGGCTAAATACATACAACAGACTAAGCAGCTTGAAATTGTTGCAGTTAAAGTCTGATCTGCAAGAATCTCAGGTAGCACTGGTTTTTTGTTTGTTAATTTTAAAATTCTTCATAAAACTGTAGCCCAAATGAACTTTATAACGATGAGAAAATGTCTCCTTTCCCAGTTAATTACACTGTTATCTCACTGTCTCTTTTGATGAAAAATGGGAAGTCATTGGAGAACTGCAGACCACCATACAAGGTATCACTATGAGAGTTACATTCGACCACCGACCGAGAATTCAAAGAGCAGCCATGCTGCCCAGAATGTGTCGCTGGCTGTGGGGTCACTTAGTGGATCCTCCAGCACCTAAAAGACAAAATAAAAGAAACATAAGTTTCATCACACACTTCCTTTTAGGATGCAGCTACTGTCTGTGGAGGAGCTCCTGTTTTCCTTCTTGAGGAGGAATATGAGAGCAGGGGAGGGGGGATACAGAGATGACAATGGGGCACGTGTACAGTCGCTGCTAAAAGGAAAAGGAATCCTTATTCCATTTCCCAAGTATTGACAAAATAAGTCATCACACAGAGTGAGAGAATGAAAGAGAAAAACTGTTCACCCACAATGTGGCTGTCTCCTTTGCAGAAGGGAGAAATGTGAAGACTCTAGCTGCAGAGACTATGAGGCCTGGAAATCTTAGAAAAGGCCCATTCATCATCCACGTCCAAAGTGTTCCTTTTCATCTGGTTCATGTTATGGCTGTAAAAAGGTCACTTTCCAAGATAAAAATCTTCATCCTTCTGCTCTCAGAGGCTCAAAGAGTGGTTCTGTTACTGTCTTTTGAGCTGCAGCTGCCTCCCACAATGGGGCTATCAGACATGGTCTCCCTCTTTTTAAAAATCTCTCGTTTCAGCAGATTATATCAGTATAAGAAAAACAGAAACTGATGGCTAAGTACTCTCTAGGCCAGTAAATCTGAGGCCAAGAAACAAATGTGACAGATAGTTCAAGATGGATGTCAGATGGAGCTTTTTTAAGTGTGCTGTTTATCATCCTCCAATTCAGAAATGTGTCATCACAACTCTCAGCACACTGGGTTTCTTGCTGCTGTCCTTGGAAATGCTGCTGCCTTAAAAAAATCAGTGTTAAAAAGCAAGTCACCTAGTAAGGAAACTAACTGCTCCTGTTGCAACATTGCTTTCTGCTTCTGACTGTAAGATGGGTGTGATGGGGAAAATCCTTTTTCAGGGTCAGTAAGAAATGTCATAGCCAAAATCCTAATGGCCATGGGAAAGAAGAATCAAACTGTAGGGTTGCTCATAAAAGGTGTGTACCCTTTGAGCATGTACAAGCTAGGGTGGTTTGCTATACACAAGCCTGTGCAGACCTCCTGTAGCATGCATAAACTGTGAGTTAAATGATACATTATAAGAATGTGGGCTGCAGGGCCGGCAGGTACAGTGACACGTTTAATTTAATGAGGGTTAGATACGCAATTTACATGAAAGAAAATCCCTCTAGTAGTTGGTGGACAGGCTATTGCCCTCTGGCAACTTGGTGAGATTGGATTTGGAGACCTTGGAGCAGAGGGAAGCTCTGTGCATTAAAAGAATTGTTAGGACATAAATCTACATCTTTAATATGCCACAAGGCCTTTTAGAGATCTACTGGACTCTGTGACTAAACAACAGGACTGTGCAACAGAAGGCTGGGATTCCCGGGATACCAAGCTTCTCACTCAGAGATCCAAATCTCTTGCCAGCTATTCCCTTTTCAGATTTGGCTCTGAGCATGCAAAGATCTTTAAGCAATGGATGGCAATAAAGGAGGCTATATTTCCCCTAGAAAGAAATCTTAACACACTGTAAATATCCTGAGGTTGCAGGCAATGGCCCTAAATATCCAAGTCAACATGCGTGAATGTAGAGCCGGGCTAGCCTGCTTTACATAGCATCCAAGAACTTTAAGGGACACAGAACTCGAGATAACAAGAAAGGAGAACGCTAATCAAACTTTCTTCCCAGCTGTCAAAGAGAAACCCTCAAAAATGTACCAATTCCTTCCCTTTCTTTTATGTCTCTTTCAAAAGAGATAATCCCACCTGTACTGAGGAAGAAAGCCCGTGGATGTTAAACACACATTCAATGGCAACCTCCTAAAGAAAATGTCCCTTCCAAAAGGCTGTGGCTGGAAGAGCTAGGTAGAAGGAAGGCTGGATTTTCTGAAGAGCAGCTCCCACTGGGAAACTTTGGGTCAGGGTTTGAAAAGAGCTCAGTGCCTAACATGCACTAAATGTAGTGAGCTCTCCTGAAAAGGAATGGGGGTTAGGAGTCCTCAGTGCTATCAAAATCAGAGGCCTAAGTCAGGAGCACAATTTTGTGACTAATTTTAGGCAGGCACATTAGAAAATGTTGGTCAGGGGAGGCATCTACCTTTTGACAGGAAAGCCTAGAAATAGAATACTTGTATTTTTTCAGCACAACCTAACCATGTTAGCAATGAGACATGACACTGTAACGTGTCCCATTACGATGATCCTTCAACGACACCCCCCCCTGCTTTCCACTTCACAACCCTCATCTCCATCTGGAGATACTCCAGATACCTCTTCCTTTGTAAGTTGAGAGCATTCTCTTACCTGGCTGTGTCCCAAGTCCTGGATTTCCTCCATATTGGTTGTGGAAACAGGTGGACACTGGGATTTGCCAAGCAGAGCCTGAGAAGAACTGGAAAAACCATCAGAACAAGTTAGCTCACATGAGAATCTGGGACCTCCTGGGTGTCCCTTCTGCAGCCTTGACTCACTCACCATTAACTTCAGCCTCTCAGTAGCAGGTCCAGAGGAGCATTTGCAGGAGAAGGTTCTGTGCACATACTGGCATGCACTGCGTAAACCCAGGCCATCTCCCACCCTTATGCAAATAGTTTGTAAAAGCAGTTCCTATAGTGGGAGCACTACTCCTAATGCATGCTAAAGGGGATGGCACGTGGGTTCCTGATTTTGCTTATGTATCCAAAACACACTCAAGCAAGGAAACGTCTACCAAGTATTGTGTCTATCCTGGAGACTACTATAAAAACAAGGACTTTTGAGTCAAAACACCAGCTTTTGGAACTGATCAAAACATGGTTAACGAAGTCTCTACTTAACTGTTTCAAAGCCTTTAGCTCAGAGTCTTATTTCTCAGCCTGCAGCTTGCCCCTCACCCAAACTTCATATACAGGCTTTCCCAAGGGTCCCACCTTGGGATAACTGAAATGCTGTCATGCTCCAAGCCACAGGTGCTAGACCTCGGGGGGCAGGAGTGAGGAGACTTGGCAGATGGGATGAATGCATCTCTCCTTTTCTCTCAGTAATGATCTCAGAATACCTCCAGATCCTGCCTGCTGTGTTAGCAGCACCATCCATGCTGCTCCCAGGAACGCTCCTCACTATCATTTGGCTTACAGCAGATGCAGAGCAGAGGACTCATTCCTAGAAATATCCCCACCAGCCTGAGTTAGCGATAAAGCAGGCAGCATCCACAATTTGCAATGAGCATTGAAGCATTTTTACATTCTAATCTAAACCAATATACTGGCTGGAACATCTAAGTTTTCTTGCTCTGTGAACGTCGGCGGGTTTTGCTGTTTCAAATGCTGGTCACTAGGGAGTTTTGCTCTGCATGAATTATGAGCTCTGCTGCCAAATTTCATCCACTCCAACCTGAGGAGCAAAGAGGACACAGCAAGACTGGTCTGTACAAGCAATGGCATGGGGCCTCACGGAGTCCCAGTTCACTTGCTGGACCCCACTCTTCCCACCTAGCAGCACAACCAGCTGTCGAAGCAGGCAGCTGACAGTATAGTTCCTCCCCACACCACTGCCTTGCAGTCTTGGGCCCCGCATATCACAAAGCCAGATCTGGATCCAGTCCAGAGGCTTAAGACCGACTATGAACTAAAGTTGTTGTAGTGAGCTTTCAGACTCTTTACCATGAGATGGAAGCAAATGGAGGCTCCCGCAGTTGATCTGTAGGTCTGTCCCTGCAACTATCACCAACCAATAAGAGACAGAGGGTGATCTGGTAGTCAAGAGCATGTGATCTGAAGCGCATGTGATGTGGGTAAGTCACATCTCTCCATGCCTGATTTTTCTCATCTATGAAGTGGGGACGATGCCACTGACCTGCCTGATAGGGAGTCTGAGAGGCTCCATTCATTAATATCTGAGCTCCTTAGATGGAAGGTGCCAAGTACAATATTATTACTAATTGCAGCTATTATTGAGTGGGAGGAACCTGCACTTTTCCTCTGAGGCAATGATTAGCTAGAGTTACAGTTGCTGGCCATGCACAAAGATATTCCCTTCTCACCACTGGGCCAGATGTCCACTGATTAGCGATCTATTCCATAACAATTAAGGACAATCTCCTGTGGCTACCAGTCTCCATCGTTAACATTTTCAAAGTCCTACTGGCTTTTAATGACTCTCAGGCTCCTACATGCCTTCATCACTTTTGTAAATCTTGTGCCAATTTCAGGACCCTCTTGGGAGAAACTGAGGCAGGTAATAAGTCAACATGCTGCAGCAGAAATAGGAGTAGAGGACTAACTCCATCTTCACAAGTCAGAGTCTTTGCCATCAGGTTACCCCTGCCAGGAACGTGATAAGGTGAAGGGGTGGGAGAAGGAGGGAGCACGGGGCCTCCTAACATGGGTTGTATACCCAACTCATATAATGCAACAAGGAAACATCTACCATATACTCCCCCCACCGCAGAACACGTTTTAAAAATAAACATGATTCATTCTAGAATCAGAACACACAGTTTGAAATCCAGCCATAACGTCACCACCGGCTCCTCTACTATCCTTTTGACCTTTTGTTCCCATGTGACTCGGAGAACTCAGTCTGCAGCCCTGTCCCATTGTGTCTATTATAATTCCCAGGCATGGGCAGTCCCAAACCACCCAGCATGGGATATTTAAAATACCAGCTCTGGCAAGAAGACAGGAAAAGTTTTGGAAGATGTTTAAGCAGGGGAGTGGGAACGAGGAAGTTTTGAGTTCTATTCCTGATCCTCACGCTGACTCCCTCTGTACCCTTGGCAGATCACATAACCTTTCAATGCTTCAGAGTCTTCATCAGTAAAGTGGAAATAATAATTCTTCTCTACCTGCCTACTCACCCACCCCACAGGGCTTCTGTGCGAATGTGTAAGATACTGTTTGCTAATGCCATTATTACACAAATGGTAGAAATGCTGAAAGGGAAGGGCTGGGAAAGGGGGTTACTGCTTTTATTTTATCCTGCAGGGCAGTAAACGAAAGCGACATCATGTTTGCTCTGTGCCATCTATTACTACATAGTATCATGACAATACCAGGATATTTTTGCATTGAATGAGATGCAAAACCTGCAAGAGAAAATCTGCAACCATGGAACATCTGGTACAGACAAAAACCATGGAGTGGAAAGAGACAGTTGGAGTTCAGGAGCTGCCACCTTTGAAAGCCTGCTGTATGAAACAAACATGTCCTGATGCTTTGAGTCTCCAAAAGCTACTTCAGGATGATGCACAGGCTCCATAAACCCAGCTGTCAGGACTGAGAACAAACCCATTAAAATCAGAAATGAGGTGAGCAAGCAGTTCAGACCGAGGTCAGATGGTTAAGACTAGGGTGGATTTGTACCTTCTCTTACCAGACTGGGGGCTTGACTCCCCTTTGCCCTGCGCATGTAAAGCCATTTATGCCTGTACACAGTGAGTGCAGTTATGTAGTATTTCATGCCCCCTGTGAACAGATGTAGATGTCTATACAGAGTGCAGGGCAGTAGGAGAAACAGGCCCCTGAACTGGAAATATTATCACATTGCTCCCTTAGCCCTACTCAAAGGCAGAGAGCATGGAGACCAGGGAAAGAACTGAACACAAAACTCCCTTGTGTCCTTCCCTCCTGTTACCTGTGAGGAAGAATGGCTTCCAGGGTACCTAGCTGTCCTTCGCTAAGCACGAAACTTTCAATCTCTAAATCTGCCTGCTGACTGATGCTTTCAGAACTGGCCTCAATACAGCCACCTTGAGGGACCCTGCTCAGAGATGCTCTGACACCTGCTGAAGTAAACGCCCACGTTAAGAGAGCTGCAGACAATGAGGCTCAGCCCACAAATCCAGCCTCCCACCTGCATGACAGTCACATGTCCTAGTTCAACACAATCCCACAACCGCAATTATGGCCAGCCACAGTAATTAGCTGGTACCTAACTACATACAACAGGCTGCTCATCTCCCCAGCCACTTCCATCCAACTTCCCTTCTCGGCTGCGGAGCCATGAACTAATGTGTCCAAACAAGACCACTCCAAATGGAGGATGAGGAAGAGGTTGCAGGACTAGTGAACAACAAAGAGGGGGATGGAAAGGAGAAAGTGAGACGAGGACAGGGAAAAGAAAGGGAGAGTTGAGAAGTAAGAACAAAATAAAGTGAAAAAAGGGGACGTGAACAGCGTGTTGTTCAAGGACTGTCACTCTCTGTTAGGAGGAGTGCCTTGGAGTGACAAAGCCTGGAGGTGAATGCCTGCTGAGGGGGACTGCCTAGCCAGCACCAAAGGAAGCAGCACTCAGCTGTTGAGAACCATGGAGGTTTAAATACTTAAAAGCCAATAGCCAAATAAGGTGACCAAAAAAATCAGCTGAAGAGAGCTGGCCGAAGGAGTAGCTAAAGGGGTAAGTGGCTGGAGGGCTGCAGCCTGAGAAAAGAGGTACAAGGGTGAAAATAAACAAGTTGAGTCCACCAAAATATATTTTTAGACTTGCTCCCTGAGCTGCCAAGAGCAGGCCTGAAGAACTCAGGTTAACCTTAGCTCTTGGGCTTGTCATTGTACAGAAGAGGCTGGCCTTGGAAGTAGGAAAGTCTATGATAAAAAACAAAGAGCTTTCAACAATGGCTTTGAATTGAGTTCAGCTCTACTAACCTTCTGTACCAGGGCTCCACAGGGGACACTGGCTGCTCTCAACAGAGACTCCTGCACTGGGAGTTGGCTGCCTTTGGTCCAGATGTTCTCTTTGAAAGGGAAGTGACTCACAGGAGCAGAGGACAAAGTTCTCCAGCCAAGGGCTAGTGGCAGTGTAACTTGATGCCTGTCTGGTCTCCAGAATGGCAGTGCTCAGGCTTGTTCCATGCTCAGGCTCAGTGCTGAAAGCTGTAGGCTCTTCAGTTTCGAGAGGGGTCACTGAAGTTTTAACTGGCCTCATTTCCTGTAACTCACCGCTCTGCAGAAAGCTACAGTGATGCAGCGAATGAGAGGCTTCACTTTGCTGCTCCGCAGAGTGCAATCATTTCAGGAGAGACAGCTATTCAGTACCTATAGTAGCAACTCCATCCCTAAGCCCTCTCTCTCCGGGAAAAGTCACTGCCAGCTGGATGCCAGAGCACCAGTTCTAGGAGCACCAGTTCTAGGAGCCAGGGCAGTGGTTCCCAAACATTTTCCCTCTATGATCCCATTTTCAGATGTGTTGTTTCCCACTACCCTGGACACCATGGAAGTTGCAGTTTAAAAATGGTGTCCTCCTTGCAGTATGACGTCATACACCCTGTACATGCAAAGTCACATTGCGTGACCTCACACATATGATGCCATGTCATGGCATGGAGAGTGCTGTCTTGTAGAGCAAAACAGTTTCCCCTGTTCAATGAGACCTTGAGCACGAGGCCACTGTGCAGAGCAGGACATTTTGTAAATCCTCTACACGCTTGCGATTGTCATGAAGAAGTGACCCCACTTTAGATCATGACCCACAGTTTGGGAACTGCTGGGCTACGGAGCCTGTGTCATGGCTCAGAATGGCTGAAGCTGATTGTAAGGCACTGATCACTGCCATCTACAAAAGGAGTCAAGACTCCAAACTGATATGAACCTCAGTACTGTGTGTGAGGTTAAAGTCACACAGTCACTGCACTTCCGCTATAACAAGACTCCCTGATACTTCACCTGGATTCCAACAACTCTGAAAACGTCCCATCAGCAGAACAGTCCTGTCCCGCAGCTGACTGCTCCCACCCCAGATTACACGGCACAAGGGCAATCTCCTTCTGCTCTGAGTCAACGCCTGCATGCAAGGCATCTGAAAGGCACAGAAGAGGGCAGGTGAAGAGATACCTCTAGGACCCCTGAGGTCAGTAGAATTGTGACTCCAAAAGGAAACACGCAAAGGTTGGTGCTAGCCAGTGGGACAAAGGCAATCCCTGTTGTTAACGACAGATTCAGGGCCAGTGGAAATGCTCTGGTTTTGTACTGGGTTTTATTGGGCATTGACTGCAGATCCAGAGTCACATGTCTGCACTAGGCTACTCCACTTGCTAGTCTGGGGAGTGGGAATCCTCTACTTATAAATTACTATTGCACCACTGGCATCTCAGTATTCAAGGTCTAAATGGGTGCTTGGCACCCAGTCAAACCTTGGTAAGGCAATTGGAGAACATGAGAGATGTAGGGTAAACCTTCTCACTGTGAATTTTCACTTGCCAAGGCCAAGACATTGGGCATGTGACATGCTACATCCATGGAGGTGTAAGAAGGAACCGGATGCCAGCTTCACCAGTGCACAGGGCCTGACAACTGCTGTGACACCTGCTGTCCACTCTCCAGAATAACACCCACCATGGTAAACCGTGGAGCGCTGCAGCCAGAAGCAACTCTGCTATAATTCTTTTGACACCCCTTGTGTCAGCAGTGAGACCCAATAGGAAAAGAGGATCCCAGTTGCTGTCATAAGGGCACTGAAGAGGCAACTTTGATACGAACTCCCTATTTCCACACAGGAATGGCTCAGAGCAAAGGGGAGGCCTGTATGACAGAACATAGTCCTACTTGATTAAGCAATGCTTAATTACTGATTCCAAGGAAGGAGGAGTAATTAATACTGTTCCTGTGTTTATCGGGGGGGGGGGTTAAAATAGGCTTTCTGCCTGGATCACATCCCAACCCCCCTAAAAGAGTCCAACCTGCAGCTTGTGAAATGCAGGATCCACTATTGGGCTGATGTTTTGCTTGGAGAATTGAAGCCTCGTCGGTTGAGCCGATGAACCTTTCCAGCTGACTGAGCCTGTTTTTTTGACGACGGCGGTAATTGGCAAACCAGTTATAGACCTGATTTGGCTGCAGATTCATATCCCGAGCCAAACCCTCCTGCAAATCCAGGTAACCAGGGGAAAAAGAATAAATCACATCCAAATAACCATGCTGGTCCCTCTAAGTTCCCAAAGCAGATAGTATGAGCTTAAAAACCCTCATGCAGATCCCTGGAGAACATGCGTAGCTCCCACTGACCAAATGGTTCGTAAAGAGGAAGAGCTTAGAATAAGTTAATTCTCTCTTGAAAATCTCTTTGAGAAAGGGAAACCTGAAATTTCAATGGTTTTTTCTTATTTGTAATTTAACTGATAGAATAAATAGCAAGTGATGAAAATAAGCACATTTTTTGAGTGCAAGTAATTTACCACTGGAACACAAGCTGTTGGGCTGAATGCAGGAATCACAGTGTGAAATTCTAATCCCTGCCTTACATAGACCAGACTATCATAATGATCCATTCTGCCCTTACAAAAATCATCTAAGACAGATCTTGAAAATCTCTTGCATATTCTGTTAGGACTATATTAAGAGAACATTTAGCTTAAGCAATCAAAAGTCCAGAATGCCACAGTACATGGAACCTTTACTCTTTTGCTTGTATGTATTTTTTACTATAATCTTTCATTAAATGATCACGGATACCTTAAATACCACAGTATGACATTGCGTCTGTGTCAGAGGCATGTGTACCACCTTGTAACATATTCTCATACCTTTAAATTTACTATATTATCATTGTCATAATGACACTTTGTGTCTTTAATGATTTTGGCTACTTATATAGTAGACCTTCCTCTCTATCAAATAAGTAGTTAAGTAATTTAGTCAACATACATGTATTATAAATTTTGTCGTCATCAGTCAGATGTGCGACTTTCATTGGCTGTAATTCAGGGAATAAGGGAGTTAACTACTAAGCTAACAGTCACAGACTTGGTTCTTTATACATGCTTGCAAATTTCATTATTCTGTGTTATATTTAATCACTGATATAATGTATAAAAATCATTTGCCATGTACATTGCATAAAATAACTTTCAGAGACTCTGGTACACATGCACATATCCAAGGTCATAGAAAAAGTGTCTATTACACTGACTAAACTATTTGATGAATTACATAATCAGGTATTATATTGCTCCACTCACAACAGCACAGAGTTTTGCTCTAGTGTGCTACCTTCCCTTGCACTTCCTGATTCTGAGTGCTTAACTGAGCAAACTAGCATTTTCATAACACAGCTCTTTGAGGTGGAATGTAGTCAATTGCTGCTGTTTTAACAAAAATATAAAATAAATTTCATAATGCAGAACCTAAGCTAAACAGCTCCAGAATAACATGTCCCCCATACACTCTGGGGCTTGGAGCTCCTGAAGTGAAAATTTTAAGAGAGCTGTAGTTTTTACCTTTTAATATATGAATCAGACAAGGATTCCTGCCAAGTCCTGGCTCATTCAGAGGTCAGTTTCACATTTGTCTTGGCCCACCTTAACTAGATTCTTACATGCACAGAACTATTTTGGCTGCAAACTTTACAAGTTTAGCAAGAAAACTCAGTGCACTTTTAAATGGGTTATAACTCAGTCGAATCACAACCAGTTACCACCAGAACACTGATGGTACTTTTCAGTAAGAGATATTTCCCTGCCAAATTTCATTCAATCATTTCAACACTAGAGCTGTTAAAATAATCTTATAACAAAGAAAACATTTTCTCTAACCTCTTTGTTCTACAGAAGAAATTAATTTGTTTTGTTTCAACTTAAAAAAAAAAAAAAAGATGCACACTCCTTTGGGCAAATATTAAACATGGGAAATTTCAGTCCAAAAAGTGAGAGTTACAACTGAGAGAAAATAAGGGGTTTGACAGGAAATATTTATGTCGCCTTTCATCACAGTAATTGCTGAAGTTCCTGCAAGGGGAAACTTTCAACAACAACCCAGGTAACAATGTGGTATACAGCATCCATACCCGCTGATCCTTGTTTGGATTCATTGTCACCTTTGCAGCAAATCTGTGAAGCTTCTGACGCACTTTTTCTGGGTAATTTCGATTCTTTATACCTTCAGGACAGAGGCAAACTGGTGGAGGATTCCTGTGCAGAAAGGACGTATGGTCATCAAGGGCCCCAGCCTGCACTATTAAACTCAACAGAAGTTTTACCACCAACTGCAATAGTAGGCCAAAGCTTCAAGTGAACAGTGACACTTTTTCCGTAAGAAGGATGTGAATGCGTCCCTTTAATTTCCATGCCCCACATCCCCAAATCACAGGAAAAGAAGAGCACCAGATCACCCCACTCCCAAGGTACCTCTTCCTGCACCGGAATTTCTGCACCGGTGTCAGGGAATCTGTGTGCTGTTTCTCCATGACTTTGTGGTAGTGGATCTCATTCCAAAGCTGCACCAGCTCCTTCTTTTCTTTCGCCCTGCAACACTAAGACAATGGCAAGGCTGAGCACCCCTTCTTCAGACAGTCAACCAATGTCCTTTGCAGAGGGGAAAAAACCCTCAGCATCCTGAAATCAACTGAAACAGATTAATACTGGATCAGCTGAGCTGGTAACCCGTATGGAGTAGGAGTCTTCTGCGCAGCCCACTCCTACCTCTCTAACCTGAACAGGGACCGTGTGCAAGAAAAGAGCTCATTATTCACCCGTTACTTTCTTTAAAGGCATTTAATTTAGCACTGGTGAAAGGCGCTAAGCCAACAGCTCTGGAGTCGCAAGCCTTTCCTCTTCACAGCATGATCAATGGCAGTTCAAGCTCCCTCACACCATCCCACCCATCAAGGACCCAGTCCTGCAAGGGACCCAAGGCGCTTAAGGACATACTAAGTTTTAAACACATAAAGGATCCTAATTCCAATGGGAATGACTCTGGTGTAGATGAGGGCAGAAATCGGTCCCTGAGGTCTCCTACATTCCAAATATTGCTTTCTTTTCCCAAGAGCTATTTTGCCCACAATTTCCCTACAGAGCCTGGCATTGTATACTCCTCCCTCTGGCTCAGGGACACCAACATGTTAGTCTCCTCTTTCTAGTTGCTCTAAGCAACTAGACACATACCCACATTACCACACCTGGTCTAACATCACTTCCTGCCCCAAATTGTAGTTGCACTGAAAAAGTGACTGAGAAAACATTCCTACCTCCAGAAGGCTGCAGGCTGTATCATGCTGTCCCCTGCGCATATGGACAAGCACGCAGGCCCGGACAACATTGATGTTAGTGAGGAAATATTTCTGAAGCTTGCACCCCATTATGACCTCAACCAGCTTTTCCAGAGTGGGGGAGATGCTCTGAAGATGGCAGCAGAGTTCTCCTGCTAAGTCAAGCAACTTGGGCTCTGGAGGGTCCTTATTTTTATTCTTATTTAACAGCGCCATGAATCGCTTCATACTTATACTCATCTGGATGCCTCTTCTATGCAACAAAGAAACAGCATCTGATGTTCATGCTTCTAGAAGAAAAACACTCCCTTCCCTATCAAAACATATTGCTACCTTCTTCTACTTCTCATACTATATACATTAAAATACTTCACTGTACTTCTGTATCAATTTCGATGCATTTCAAATTGCAAAGGATAATTAAAGCCTCTCATTAATCTTGTAAAACAAGAGTCACTTCAGGTTTGCAAGTGGAAACAATGAGGCACAGAGAAACACAGTGACTTGCTCCGAATAACAGATAGTGGAGAACTTTGTATTCCTCCCACCAGCCACCAAACTTAAAGACCAAGAGCTCACCTTTACTCAAATGCAGGGCAAATAATCAGTAAATGTTAAAGAGAGCAAATATGCTGAACATAGAGGACCTTTAAAATAATCGCTTGTAAAAGTATTCCTCCCCAAAACAGATAGTCTGCTACATAACCACCACCCACCCAGCTGTGCAAAATCTAGTCCAGTAAAATGGGATAACCAAAACCTCAGTCTGGTTAGATGAAATTAAGATACTTACTGCCCTTTTTCTACTGGAAAAGCATTGGTGTGCATATAAACTTCTACAGTGCAATAAATCACAGGGACAAGTGATCTGCAGCAAATCACCAGTCTCTTGTAAATGCCATCAAGCAATAGCTGCTCTGTACACTGGATTTTGGAAGGAGGGCCTACAGAGTTAACCCCACATGCGCCTCTTGAAGCGTTGGATAAAGTGCAACTGGCTGCAAGACAGAGTTCAGCTAAGTAGAATAGACCTGTTGAGCAAATGATCTATTGCTGAGCCTTAGGCTTTGTCATTTCTGCGGGGGGGGAAAAAAAAAGTCCTTCTACAACAAGCTGCCCACCTCACCGTATAATCCTGGTGGAGACAAGGCACAAGTAGGTTTTACCTCAGTGGAGCTAGCTGGAGTTGATTTTAGCTAGCTGCATTAAAGTGAAATCTTGAGTGCCATGTTTCTACTTGGACTTTACATTGAGATAACTTTGTTGATTTACGCACACACCTTTTACTGCAGTGAAGATAATGCCATACACCTTTCCTGGACTAGACAAAAGATATGTTCTTAAACTTGCTAATTAACTGGTATTGAAATGGTAGTGAAGACAAGACAGTTGATATTAGCCGGCCAAGGCAAACCCTAGCATTTAATCACTATGAGCCATGCTTGTCTCTTCCCTCCACTCCCCCACTTTTCTTTTAAAATAATGCCTTTATTTAGCTGTTTAGCTTTAGTTTTTATTTTTCACGTATGGCTTGCACACTAAGAAATTCTAGTTTCGTTTACCTTGACTAGCTATCATGAGTTAAAACTGCAACAGTCTCATCTTCACCAAAGTTTTAACACAGTTAGCTTAACACGGGTTAAAAAAAAAAAAAAAGCGCCCCCCTCCCCATTGAAGACAAAGCATTCACAGTGGCCCTGAAGCTGCATTTACAACTTGCATTTACAGTGGTACTGAAGTGGGAAACCAGTTTTCATTTTCAGCCTCATCAGATTCATTAGTCAGCCAGGAACAAATCCAACATGGCCTGAAGTCAGCAAGAACACGTCTCCTGATTTCCATGGGCACCGGCTTGGGCCCACAGTGTGCACATGGGTTTTAAGTGGCCATGTGCTCAGCAGCTTGCCCCAGAGATAGCGCTGTGCACTATCCATCCAACCGGTTTATTTTAATAACTCATTTTGGCTAGCAAAATGATCAAGAGACACTTTATCAGACTACTCCAGATGCCAGTTGTCCTTGCACAAGTCACCCCAAAAAGAATTTCCTAGCCTGCCAACAAGAGGTGAAACCAGTACTCCCCCCCAGGACTTGAAATTAGGGGGGTGTAAGGGGAGGTTTGGGGGATGCTCACTAAATCGGTGCAACCCGGTTGCTACCTGACACCCGGGGTTGGGAAATTCGGGGGGGGGTGTGTGCAGGGAAAGCCCTGGCTGACACTAAAATTCAAACCCAAAAAAGCATCAGTGAATGAAAAAGAAGGGGAGGTGGGAGGAAGCCTTCCCCCTCCAGACGTCCCCAGCGATCAGAAGAGGGGTGGTGTCCCGGAGTCCCGTATTTTCCAAGCATCCGGGCCGTGGGGAAAGCCAGCAGCCCCGGGATCGCCCCCTCACCCGCCGCCGGCCGCTTTGGCGCCGCTCGGGCTGGAGCGTCCGCGGGGCGGAGCCAGGCTGGGGGAGGGAATTGATCAGAGTCTCTCCTCCCTGCCAAAGGGCAGCTCCAGCTCATCGGAGAGGTCAAGTCTTGTCGAAACACACCTGAGAAATGCTTCTTGTTACACGGGCAGGAGAGCAAAGTAAAATAGGGGACAGACAGCGAAGCACATGAAATGGATTTTTTTAGTTATCAGACAGGAAAGAGGTGACTACAATACACAGATGAATTAAATGAAGAGAGTCAGCTGACTACCATCTGATTTCAGAAACACACTCACTGAGCTTGGACAAAGTAGTTTTGTTGAAGGCACATTTTAGTTGAAAGAATGTTTCGGATCTTTAATTTCTGTTCACAATCTTCCAATCGGTGACATCTCGTATTTGGCCGTCATTGATTTCTCCCTAGACTTGGACCCTTGCCTGCCACTGAAGGATGGCAATTGATTCCTTGCTCCTGCAGTATGACACACGTCTCTGGGTCTACAGCCCAGAACGGCAAGTCCTGAAAGCGTAAAGGACAGAGACTCAATGCAGCTGAAACTTAAAATAGTTTGTCCTTTTCATGGGCATTAAAGCATACTTGCCATAAGAAACAACTTCTCTGGCAAGGCTCCATCTTCTGCACTCTCCTTGATTCACCAATATCATCTCTAACTCGTTGCCTGAGTTATGGCAGAACATCACACTTCAGATTTTCAGCATTTTTTATTTAATATATTAAACCATATAAACACACACCGTGAGTGTATAATAAATACATTGTATCTTACATATGCACACAAACTTGTACATGCCAGAGAAGTGAGACATTTTATCTGACATGCCATAGGCTTACCACACCAGATCATTTCCCCCTCCGCACCCCCCCAAATCACAGAAATGTACGGTGGCCTCCCTTCCTTGTAACAAACCTGTGGTCTCCAACTCTTCCCTCCACTCAGTTTAGCTGAGTACCGGCACGTAGGGGACGCAATTATTTGAAACATGATAGAGATGAATATTGGTGCGATAGGAGTGACTCTGGAATACAGGATCCCAGTCTCTTTCCTCAAAGCCTACTCAGATTCTATTGAATATCAATAAAATACTGATCAGATCATTATGGGTTCCAAGGCAATTTCACCCTAACCATCTGGCTGCTCTCTGTATCTTCTTCCTCTCCACACTCATCACAAGCTTTTAGTCTTCTCTCCCGCAGCTGCACTCCTATCTCATGGTGCACTGGCATGCATCTTATCCAGACAGCCTGTCCAGAACAAGACGAGGCGGCCATCTTTGTTCCAGCAAAAGTCCGTAAAGTCTTTCAGCAACCGATCTGCAAACTTCTCATCCCCTGTGGCACTGGACCGCCATGATTTGGTCAGCATGGTATTGTAGGCCCAGTTGTAACCGATGCGCTCTTCACAAAACATGTTCTGATTGGTTGAGCTGGTGGAATTGCGCCGCCGCCGTTGCTGCCCACAGGAAAATTTCCGCTTGGAGTAAGGCAGCTGCAGAGAAACTGTCCCTATAGGAAATGGCCAAAATTTTAATTGGTGCTCAGGTCTTAGATTTTAGTACTGTCAAATGATCCAAATGGGTCAAAGGGAAACTAGACTGAGTTTCGTTTGCCTTACCCCACTGATACCTGCAAAAGTAACCCCAGAGCAGAGCAGTGACTCCTTAACATAGATACTCAACCTGCTGCTTTTTACTGGTGGCAAAAAATATTTTGTGCTTATTTTAGGTGATAACTGGTCTCTCTGTTGCCTTCTGTTTGTTACAGACCCTTCGTCCCAGCTGCTACGGCTATTTGCCAGCTGATCAGTGTTCCTGAAGGGGAACACTGGACCTAGGAGTACAAGAATGGTTCTCCCATGCTTATAATCCCCCCATGGCTCTCACTGCATGCCAACCAGTGCTTGCTCACCTGTGACATGGATGTACTGGGGTTTGTTCTCAGATGGGAAGTTGAATGCAGAAGCAGAGTATTTATCTTGCACAAATCCAAATCTGGGGAAACAAACACAACAAAAATGAGCTACTCCTGGTGGGACTCCTATAACCCATGGGATGGGAAAGAGGAGAATTCTTTTTCTAACATGTATACACACCCTTCTCATGGTCCAAAAATAAGGGGGCAGAGAGAGGAAGAAGGGAGGCCCAGGTTCTCCAATCCTATTTATCCTGAGCACAAGGACAGAGTGGGTGGGGACAGGGGGTTAATCTCTCGCCTTCCTTATGTATGAAAAAAGGACCCAACAGCCCAGTTCTTGATGATGTTATCTGGCACTCTGTCAAAAGGGCCTGGCTATGTTGTATCAGGAGAGAACTAAAGAAAAGCTGTTGATATGGTGTGTCAAGCTACAAGAATGGCTTGGTCAGGCTGGACAGTCCTGCACAGAGATCTTTGAGCCAGATGACTTGTGTTGCTCTGAGAGCGCTCATCTCCCTCCCAGTTACTGGGCAGAAGAAAACTCTGTTTCCAAGCAAGAAAGTTCTGCTGCAGGAACCAGTTTCCCCATGATGGAGAGAGAATCTGAGTTGAGAACTATGAAAACAACTGCCAGCCGAGGACCACACTGAATGTAAAGACCCATAAAAGGGGATGTTATATAATCAGCCAAAGGCAAGCCAGATCAGCACTGGGAAGCTTAGCTGTGCCTTCCAGTTATCTCCTCCATTCTTCTTGGCCTCTCTCACTACTATTTAGTGTTCAAAAGAACACCATCAATTCCTCCTTAGCTTGTTCCCAGCCTTCCACTATGGGGTCAGAGACTCATCCCAGTCAGGCACCCGCTTATTATTAATCACTTAAGTATTCACCCAGAGATCCAAATCAGGACTGTGCTTAGCGCTGCACAAACAGATGTCATGACAGTCCCTATCAGAGATATTACGGTTTACCTGCTTCTAACCTAAGTGAATGGGACACTTTTAGAACCTAATGTCATCCCTAAGACAATCAATAGGGTTTGCCAACAAGTGACAACGTTGCTTCCACATATCGAGAGCACACATGTTGCATCCACCTCATTTCAACTCACTGCTAACTAGGCACAAACATTTGACAACATTCTGATTAACTTAGCATCTTTCAGGGGACTTCAGGGAGACACAGAGCCCATGATCACAAATTTAACAGTGCTACCTTAAAGCTCCAAAATCTCTGTCAAGATCCCTACACCTCACTCCACCACCATGTCCCACAGTGTATTTAACTCTCACTTATCCTGCTCCACAAATACCTGTGTGCAATTGCCTCCTGGAGCAGATGCATGCGATCCCAGTAAGTTTCAGGTTCAAAGCCTGAAACAAGAGAACCAAACAAAGGTCAACTGAAACCATTTAATCATTACCAACACATGACAGGTTTCCCCCAGGCCAACTGTATTGTATGCTTCCCCTATTCTTTTAAGCCACCTCCTTTAGGCCTGTTATCTTATCTGTCAGGAACCATACTGAGCTCCCAGCAACGCATTGAGGTTTGTGTTTTTTTAAAACACCAACAGTGGATTCATGAATAAACTGTGCATTTGGGTTTTTTTTGACAATGGAAGAAACATTCACAGAATTGTAAATGAGGGGGGTTTCCTGTCTGCAGCTCTTGTGATACTATCAAAATATTGTCCAGTGTTTCCACTTTGCCACCTCTGGGCATCAATAAGAATTTAGCTTTGGCAAGGAAGGAGGCCTGGGATTAAGACCGATTCACCTTCCATGTAGGTCCTTAACCTTGACTCATGAATACATTTTGTTTAGTGAGGATCAGGGAAAAACTGAGCGTGGCCATTATTTTGAGCATCACGGCATTCAAAATAGCCTATTTAAGGACAGTGGGGCTACACCTCTGTCACAACACTGCTCTTTCTGCATTTACAGTGAGGCTCCAGGAAGAGCGTTAACAGGGTGAGAATAATTTTATCAGTTAAGATGAATTTTTAAAATATGTAAACATCATTTCTTTTCACATCATCCATCTGCACCAGCTATATTATGCATCTCTCTGTGCTGGGGCTCATGAAGCTCTCTGACCTCTGGGCAAGGCTCTCTGCCGAGGCTTATCACAACAGCGTCACTAGGGAGGAAGAGGTCATGCTGAACAAAAAGGGATTGCAGCTCCTAGCCCTTAATCTCATGAGCAAATGTTCCTACCCAGAATGTAACCATGGCAACAAAAAGAAGATGCCAACCATGGTCTAGCCTATGTAATCTCAGAGAGGTGGGACTGAACAAATGCAAGACAAGTGCAGACTGGCTAGTGGGATAGATGGGAGCTGTTGGCAAAATGGGCTTTCATAATTTTTACAAAATAGCAACAGGGTTAATTACCTGATGTGGTTTCTCTAGGACCACTCAACATGATGGCAGCAGAGGGGAAAGACAGACATGGGAATCACCCTGCTGATACTCACTACCAACCTAATCCTCTGGTGTCTGCCTATTGCCCTGAAATGCAGCTTCCCTCCTCCTCGTGGTGAAAGGACTGAACCCTTAACAGTAGATGGGAGGGAACGTAACTGCAGGCATCTTATTCAGCCAGTGTACATATGGCACGTGTGACTCTTTATTCTGGCTACACATCACAGTGAGAGTTCTCCCTATAAAAAGGTACCCAAGGGTGTCTGAGGAGTATTTCTTACCATCAAATAGATGCTCACTGCCCTCCTTCAGCAAGCAGCTCACATTGAGTGGGATGAACAACTGTGCTCGAAGTGGGTCTCCATACAGGTAACTGGGCAATGCAAATGGACCCTCCAGCACTGGAACTAGCAAGAATCCACAAGATGTAGCTTTCCGATGCCAACCCTGAACCTGCGAAAGATAGAAATAATGAATCCTATCATGTATAGCTGCATGGAAAGGAATACTTATGTGCATAATAGCAACTTGCCTCACCGAGAACATCACCAGCCATGCTCAACTACAAAGGGTTTTTCCTGCTGTTTATACTGAATATGGAATAAACTTCATAAGCAAAGCAGCACAAATACAAGAAGATTTCAGGATTTTATTTTTTTAAATGCATGCCACATAAATCAGAATGAACAATTAGATCAGGCTCTTGTGGAGAAGCTAAATGAATTCTACGTATCAGCCTGCAATGCAGAAGATGTGACTGAGATTTCCACATTTAAGCCATTCTGTTTAAATAACTCTGAACTGTCCCATATTGAGGTATCAATAGAGGTTGTTTTGGAATAAATTGATAAATTAAACAGTAATAAGTCCCCAGAACCAGATGATGATCACCCATGACTTCTTGAAGGAACTCATATATGAAACTGCAGAACTACTAACTGTGGTATGTCACCTATCATTTAAATCAGCTTCTGTACTAAATGACTGGAAGATAGCTAATGTGACATCAATATTTTAAAAAAGGCGCCAGAGGTAATCCTGGAAATTACAGGTCTGGAAGCCTAACTTCAGTATCAGGCAAACAGAAACTACAGTAAAGAACACAGTTATCACGCACACAGAGGAACCCAGCTTGTTGTAGAAGAGGCAAGGCTTTTGTAATGGGAAATCATGTGTTGCAATCTATTAAAATTCTTTGAGAAGGTCAGCAAACCAGTAGACAAGGGTGATTCAGTGAGTATAGTGTACATGGACATTTCTGAAAGCCTATGACAATGTCCCCTGCCAATGGTTTTTAAGCAAGGTAAGGAGTTACAGGACAAGAAAGAAGGCCCTCTCATATATAAGTAACTGGTTAGAAGTCAGGAAACAGAGTAGGAGTAAATGGTCAGTCTTCAGAACTGAGAAAGAGAAACAACGATGTCCCCTGGGGATCTGTACCAGGACCAGTGCTATTCAACAAATTTATAAATGATCTGGAAAAAGGGATAAACAGGGAGGGGGCAAAATCTGCATGCAATAAAAAATTATTCAAGACAGTTACATCCAAAGCAGACTCTGAAGAGTTACAAAGACATCTCACAAAACTGGGTGACCACACAACAAAATGATAGATGAAATTAAAGTGTTAATAAATGCAAAGTAATGCAAACTGGAAAACATAATCCTGAATACCGTATAAATACAAAATGATGAGATCTAAAATTAGCTGTCATCACTCAAGACTTTGGAGTCATTGTTTTCAGAGAACAATCTGCATCTCCTCAATGGCCAGCAAGAGTCAAAAAGGCTAATGAAGTTAGAAAACATTAAGAAAGGGATAGATAAGACAGTATCATAATGCTGTTAGATAAATCCAAGATATGACCACACCTTGAATACTGTGTGCAATTCTGCTTGCCCCTAGAAAAAGAAGGGCAACAAAAACTATTAAAGGTATGGAACTACTTCCATATGAGGAGAGATTAAAAGGACTGGGATTTTTCAGCTTGGAAAACAGGTGATAAGGGTGGGATACAATAGAGATATATAAAATCATAAATAGCATGGAGAAAGTGAGTAAGGAAGTGTTATTCAGTCCTTCATATATCACAAGGACCAAGGATTACCCAATGAAATTACTAGATATCAGGTTTAAAACAAGCAAAAGGAAGTACTTCACACAACAAACAGTCAACCTGTAGAACTCACTGCTGGAGGATACTGCAAAGCCCCCAAAAAGTATAACTGGGTTCAGAAAAATAATTAGACAAATTCATGGAGGATAGATCCATCAATGTCTATTAGCCAAGATTGTCAGCGATTGTACCCCATGCTCCAGGTGTTCCTAATCTCTGACTGCCAGAAGTTTAGAGTGGAAAACAGAGGATGGCTCATTTGATTATTGTCTGTTCTTTTCATTCCTTCTGAAGAACCTGGCATTGGCCACAGTCTGAAAGATACTGGGCTGGACGGACCATTGGTCTGACACATTATGGCTGTTCTTACGAATGCACTCAAAATGGGGGTACGTATTTCTAAGAAAAACTGATTTAATCTGATTACAGTGAATGGTCAACAACTGCTTAACTGGAACAATAATTCCATTCAATAAAGGATATACATGACCAAAGTTGAGTGAGTGAAGGAGGCCTAAATAGTCTGGGATTTCTAAATGCCAGTTTTTTGCTACAAAAGCTGCTAAATAAGAAAAACTATACAACCCCTCCCCCTGCCCCAAAAGCTAAAGTAAACAGCAACTGCATAGTTTTCTTGTGAATTTATCCTGATGTTTTCAGTGGACTTTTAAAAAGACCTCTTTGCTGAACTGGGACAGCAGGCACTATATCCAAGGGGATCCATTAAAATTCTTCCGCTGATTTATTTTATTTATTTTTTAAATCAAGACATAGTGGGTAAAACTGTGCTGGCTCTCTACACAAAGTCAAAGCCTGCACAGTGGCTCAAGAGGGACTTAAGTGATGCCTTGGCTTTATGCTGGCCCTCTGCACAGGGTAAATTAGAAACAGTAGAGTGCTATATCTTGGCTGGGGTGACTAAATACACTCATTTTAGCACCGAGAGACTCAAACCCAACAACACATATGCATAGCAACAACCAGCCAAACTGTCCTTCAAAAACTTCACTCCACAGCATTTCTAGCACTTCTCACTGGCTTCCCTCTAAACACTTTGCTGAATTTCCCTGCACACGCAGGTAAAGGACACAGGGTTAAGTCAGCCTGAGAAGTCTGAAAGTATCCAGGATGCAAGGACCCTTACCATCTCAAAGAGAACAGCTGCCGTCACCGCCATCCAGTGCAATTTGATTTCGAAGGCAGCATTGAGAGAGAAAGTGCCATGGTAGTAACAACTACACCATTCCAGGCGGTCAGTGCGGTTATTCACATCCACGTCCAACGTCACTGTCCGCTGCTCAGGTACTGTGGCAGCTATGCAGATATGGAGTCAGAATATTTTTTAAAGCATACCAAGAAGGGGGAAGGGGAGAGAAAATAAAAGTGACAGATTAGTTTACAGGCATGGGTTGCTTTGCCCTTCTGCTTTGCACTTTTAGGACTAACAGATGTAGTCCAAAAAGCTTGCTAGCCTACATCACAAGTAACAAAAAGAAGAAGAGAATATTATTCCACCCACACCAGGGAACTCTGCTGCCCCAATTCCCTTCCTCCAGAAGATACTGCCCTCGACAGCCAAGTGACATTTAAACTGGAATAAAGAGCAACTCTCTCACCTAGAAAGTGAATCAGTCCCAGTACCAACTAATTAGAAATGGAATTGTTCTATAATTTAGTAATACTCCAGAGTGGGACAGAACGCACTCTGGAGGGTTAAACATGTAACACCTGCCCCTGAGACATTCTAAATTGATTCTCATTATTTACATACCTTCACACAAAATCACAACACTGCACATTTTTACATCAGTGAAGGAGTATTCCAGAGTTTACAGTGACAGTGAAAAGGAGATGGCAAATACATTGTGTTTTGAACGTTCCACAAAAGTGACGTCCATGAATGCGATGTTAAGGCAACATGTTACAATTTGTGAAACAGCAAGAAAAAGAAATTAAGGTTCCTACAGCAATGTCACCTTTGGCTTATTCAATGTCTGTAGCATTCCCTTTTTAGTAGTGCCTAAAGCTTCCATAACATCAGGGCCCTATTGTGTGGGGCCACATAGTGCAAGAAGGTCCCTGTCCCTTAGACCTTACACTCTAAATAAGTAAAACACAAAGGGTGGGAGGGAAACTAGAGGCACAGGGAGGGAGAAGGACTTTCCCAAGGTCACACAGCAGGACAGCAGCAAAGCCAAGTACAGAATCCAGGTGTCCAGTCAACCACTTCAGAACCTTATCCCCTGAACTAGGTTGCTGTTTCCTGTTTCTTATTACATGCATTACTTCAATATGTTTCTTTGCTGTTCAATACCAGACATAAAACACCCAGGATATGCACTAGTGCTGAGTTAACCTTGCTGAAAGAACCCGCAACGTGCCATTTGTCAACCAGTATATTTGAACTGTGTTTTACTAACTGCTTGCTATTCTTTAAGCAGAGAAAAATTGGTCCCATTTTGTAACCTCAGCATTTAAATGTCCCAATTAAGTTTTGAAGTCCCCTTCATTTCCCAAGGTGGAGGGAATTGGCGCAAGGGCAGAGTTCCTACCTTTGCTTCTGCTCTAATTTATCCAGAGACCATTTTCTGGGGGTCTGGGGTAACAGAGCAACCTCTGATTGTGGATACTGTGATTATTTTAGCTTGGCAACAGAGAGACAGAAGTAATAATATTAACATTAATAAGTGCCAAAGATGTCATCTAAGAGATCATCACTCAGATGCTCTTTTGTAAATAAGTCTCTGCTCTTCTCCAACACTTGAGTCCTCCAAGGCATCATCAGACATACCAACATCATCATCTTTTTTTCTTCTCCTTTTTACTCAGGTATCACTAAAGATTCATTCTTGTGGGTGGCTTGGGGCGGTGGGAGGGGGTTCTCTCTGAAAAGTTACAATACCAGCTTTTCTGGAGCCATGCAATGTAACAGAAATGGTGAACCACCACAGAAACCGAGTTTGGGCTGTTTGAGGGACAAGCAGAAGCAGCTCAATCAGTAAATAAGGCAGGTGATGTCTTCCAGCCCAGCCGCCAGATACAACAATACACCAGCCTACTTCTATAAATTAGCCCATGCTGCAGAACGAACTCCCTGCTGCCTTGCTAGTCTGTACCCCTTCAAGGTATTGGTAACACAAGCCTCTCCATCTGGACTAGAAACTGTCTTATTCTACATTACTCAGTGCCTCTATTCCCAAACAAAACAACTGGAAGAAAATCCACATAAGAGGACTCATAATAATTTCACAACTTCAAAACGATCCCTGGATTAGCATCATAAGTGTTTCTGCACTTAGAGGACTCAGATGGATTCTTAGAAAATGATCCTAATTTGAAGTTGCATAATAAGATCTCTCGCTTTCCATATGCATGGTTGATTTTAAGAGCACTCACCTGTTCCCAAACTGTGTTGTACCAATATTAACTAATGAGTGTAATGGGCATTGGAAAGGAGCAGACAGGTAATTCTCCAATCACAGACTAACTATGAACATGGTTAAAATTGCTAGTGCATGCATTGCTATAAATCAAAAAGGACAAGATTAGATATATCACAGATCAGATTTCCACTGGGAAGGGAAAAAGGGATGATCATCAGGCAAGTAATTAGGAAGTTGGGAAGAATAAGGATTTTAGGGATACATGGAGCTTGTTCCAGAGCTCCCAACACTTGCATGCTGTTTCATATCACACAAGCTGACATTTAGGGAAGTTGGAGTAGGGGAAGAAATCAAATACAGCCAATCAAAGCCAAGAGAGGAACGAATGAAGTCACGTGGACCAGATGCCATTAGGTTTAGTAAAGCTTCCTGGCTACAATGTGTTGGTAATGTTTTTGGAGAGAGCGTTTAGAGGAGGAACAGCAATCAAGTGGCACGCAAACTTCTGTCACTTGGTTTCTTTCTGAAAACATGTTGTTTCCTGTAGGAATAGTCAATCCTCCCATAGAACAAACTATAATGGACAACAGAAGCAGTACTGAAAAAGTTTTCATTCCAGTGCAGGAAAAACTAGTTACCTGTCATTATCCCCATTTTGTGATGGGGAAACTGAGGAACAGAGCAGTGGTTTAGCAAAGCTGCATGGTGAGTCAGATATAAAGTCATGAGCAGAACTTACGTCTCCCAAGCCTCAATCCTCAGACCCACACATTACTTGGACACCAGGCTGGGTTCAGGCCCAAACAGCGTGTTAATTGTACCAATGAGGTTTTGTAGTAGACAAAACAGTAGCATTTGTGTGTGACAAGTAAACAGCCTCTTGCTCACTTGTTTGTCTAAGACAACATAATTGTTAGTGTTGTGGTCCCCTCCCCTCATTTTCTATTTCTTATGCTGTTCCTCTTCAAACAAAGCTTTCAAAAATATTTACAGATTACCATAACTTCAGGTTTAGGAGATATTATGTTACAAAAGAAGCGTTATGTCACTTCTCTTCAGAAGAGCCTATCATACAACAGAAGAGCATTGGGATTCTTTTTAATTTTGATGGGACTTTAAGATGCATCTTATAAACTTGAAATAATGGCAATGACTTTTCTGGCATGTTTTACAGGAAACAAACAACAGTACCCCTGGGGATATGCACAGGTCTTCCTGGGTCCATCAGTCATCCAAGTATTACAATAAACTACATAAAGAGCAATAGCAGAGTCAGTACAAACTAAAATGTCATACAATGACTTTTTATACTGCTCTGTATTACTATACAGGGAAACATAAATACAATATTTATATCCCAATTGATTCATTCTATAACTATATGGTAAAAATGAAAAAATAAGCCATTTTTCAGTAATCATGAGCTGACACTTGCATTTTTATGTCTGATTTTGCAAGCATGTAGTTTTTAAATGAGGTGAAACTTCAAGGCACACAAGAAAAATCAGACTTCTCAGAAGGGTACAGTAGTCTGGAAAGGCTGAGAGCCACTGAAGTATAGCATATGACAGGAGCAAACGACTCAAGCTGGCCTGGAAAAGCAATTAAGTGACGACAAAGCACACATGGTAGGACATATAGCTAGTGTGTTTCACTGGCTGCTAGAAGCACAAAACACATCGTGTGGTCTCTCTGGCACTCTAGTGAGACATGCTTTACAATAACAAAAGGAGATTTCAGGATGGCGTAATACCCACCCCCATCGCATGTCCTGATGTTCCAGATTTAAAACCCCAACTCTTTTCACACACACTAATTGTGGCCCCAGGTATCTGACCTGAGGCCCTCTCCTTTTCACAGAATTTCAGTCTAGACTGATACCACCAGGATCTCCAGGAGCCACTGTACACAGTACTCTCCTACCTCCACCTCAGTTTTCACAAGGAAAGGTATCATTAGGTCTTTGGAAAATCATTAGACTAGTTTTGGTACTATGTTGTTGTTTTTGCATGTCATCACCCTGTGCACAGAAGGCACTGAACTCCATCTTCTGGCTTTGAAAAGTCCCTCCAGCTCTGCATGGAGATGGGAGATGAGACTCCTCTCCTCCTCAGGTTCCTGAGGATGGTGGGAATATTTTTCTTTGATTGCTTTCTGATAAGGACGAGTACAGTCCCTCTTAGCCAATGAAACACACCCCGGAGACATAAGAGTGAGACAATTTGCATGACAAATGTATGGCCAGTATGAGGTTTGCAGCCTGCTCCTGGTCCACGTGAGATCATACCCTTGGTTGGCTGCTATTCCCCTTCAAACTACTCCCTTGTACTTCACCAGATGTCATCTGTGCTCCGCATCTACCTAATAGTGCGGCTGCCTGGCTCCGTCCTCCGAAACTGCGGCTAAAGGAACTGTGCCTACTTGCATAAGAGGCTGGGCGGCTTGGAAGCCAGGGCAGGAGGAATGCTGGGATTTCCGAGTGCAAGAGCTCTTCTGCCACAAATGCCACCTCGAACCATTTCCTCTGGAAAGTGGAGAAATCATCCGTTGCTGCTGTGTGCCACGTGGTGGGCTGCTGCACACCCACTAGGTAGAGGCAACAGGAAAGACTGGTCAGTCAGGAACAAGGACCCCCAGATTATCATTATGCTTTCTACGCTTTTAGAGCCTTGGGTCAGAGGAAGCTGGAGATCTCACATTTGTCCTCGAATTCCCTATCAACAGTTCAAGAAAATGTGGTGGATCTTTTCCAAAGGGTATGTGTACGGAGGATGGGGAGAGCTGAGCTGTCCCTCTGTCATCATATTACCTTTTATTTTTTAGTGTTAAATTCACAAAGGCTAGGGTATCACTCTTCCTTTCCCCTCCCCCTGACCTGCAAACATTTGTATAAGGCTGCCCTCTTTCAAATCCTTTCCCAAGATGCACTTCTGCTGCAACACCTACAACTCCTCAACAAAATTCAATGCTTATGAAGAAGGGAAATGGGGGAAGTTCTGAGGTTATGCAAAAGTCTGACCTCGGTCCAGGTCCTTATCGACGACAATCTTGTAGAAGTAAAACCCATAGATGAATGTACGCAAGGCTTCTCCAGAAGCATGAACAATCAACTGCTCATCCAGCATTTTCTAAAGAAAAGACAAGTGAAAAGCAGCTTTTTCAATGTGAACGGGGAGACATTAGGGAAGTGAATCTTTCCTTTGGAGACATTAAAGATTCAAGCTTCTCACCTGTAAAGACGAAAATGGCAACAGTTCTTCTCTAAATGCACCAAAATCCAGTAGGATAATAGTAAACAGGGTCAGAAGTTCTCCTCTTAGACATAAATTGTATCTTGTAAGTTCCCTACATCCCCCTCCTAACTAGTCTCTTTCTCCTCTTCCTATCAACTCCAGTGTTTTTCCTTTTAATTTATGTGCTTCTGTCTTACGTACCAGTTTTCAGGGAACTTTAAGTAGTCAGCATGTGACTTCAGGGCCTAGAAAGGGCATGGGATTCTCTATGCTTGCTGCTGTGGAGTCTCAATAAGAGTGAATTCTGGAGTATTTCTTTGAGCCTCAAAACACAATTCCTTGTTGAACCACATGAAGGAAGAGAAAAAACTACCATGCAGTGTCTGTGTTACAAAAAGTGTGTGTACTTAAATAAGTATCCTTTAACAGAACAGTTTTATGCTAAATTGTTCTCATTATAGTTCCAGTTCTCAAAATAGTTACAAGAAGAAAATACAACCACAATGCAGTGACTTACACTTCTAGCTAAAACTAGGGCATTTTGGTGACCACTGGTCAATGTGTGGATGGATGTAAACCAGCCACCATCACACCAGCAGGGAAAACAACACAACACCTATTGCACATATACCTGACAATCTACAAAACAAACACTTACATTGCTGCATGTTTATTTCACACTCTCTCTCTCAAACAGCAGTGGGGGTGGGAGAGGGACAAAAACCAGGTTATAAAAGCTGGTTCTCTTACACACACATATTAATAGAGAGAGTCTTGAAAATATATTAAGAGGATTTTAATGAGAGAGAGAAATGGGGAAGGAGAACTTTATGCTACCATTTCCCAAGGTTTATCCTATCCCCAGCGAATGGGATATTTCTGGCCCATTCACCTGTCCTCGTCAGTTCTCTCACCTGCATGATGTCAATGGCCATAGCCTGGGTCTGCACCCCTTCCACGTTGTTCACCAGCCAGTGGACCACCTCAGCACTGATGAAGCAATATGGAGAGAGGCCCTTCTGTTCAGAGAGCAGCTGGATCCCTGTGCTGAATCCCAACAAGTTAAGCATGCAATTAACATGGACCATAGTCGTACAGGTATACAGAAAAGTTACTGCTGCAAGGAAGGAAAGGCGAAAAATCCCAGAATGAGAAATCTGAAATGCTCTATAGATAGCATCTGTTAGACACTGGTACTGTATTGTGCAATGGAGAATGTTCCTAAGTTACTCCTTACAGTGACCTGTGCATAGGCAGGGCTGGGATCCTTGCATCTGAAAAATCTGTAACCCACATTTTGCACCTTAATGTCCAGGACTCCTCCCGGAAGAGGCTAGAACTGAATAATACAAAGATTGCTAAGAAAAATTATTCCACCATAGACCATGAAACCTTCCCATTGAATGCTCACCCTTCGTATCATGATCTAAAGCATTACAGTGAGATTCTAGGCATGTTTTAATCTAAAACTTACGTGGGATGTTTCATGGCTTCAAGAATCTCCAAAAGAGTGGAGGAAGAAGTCAGGGAGCTTGCAAAAGACTGTTGAGAGCTGAAAAGTAAACAGAAGTGTGTTAAACCACCACTGTAGCTAACAGTCTAGTTTGGCAGAGGTTTTGGAGAGCTGATCTTTCATCTCTTCACAGCAACAGCTGTTCCACATTTTACCTTCTGTTCTTGGTGCATGGGCCAGTAATTTGCAAAAAGGGAGGAGAGTCCAAGCATGCTCTCTCCCCAAGAAACCTTCTTAGTGCAGCAGAGAGCAAAGGGGAGGAGTTAGTTACCTTTAAGAAATAACCAGAGATGACTAAAGAACAACAGATGAAATGTTTTAAGTACACTTTTACACTGGCTTTACTTATGCTGTACAAACCCTATTTGCATGCATTTGAGTTCTGAAGCAATTCAGAGCGTGCCATTTTAACACACTAGCACAGGAAACAGGTGCCACTGTAGTTTATTTTTAATCCCACTTCCTCCACACTGTTTTACCACAAGGCTGGCAACCATTATAGAATTCCAACAACCCACTTGATCTAACAATACCTTGGAGGGAACCCTCTCCCCTGAGAGGAGAAAAGCTATTGATTTCCTTGTCCATTTAAACCTGAGATTCCTCAGATCATTCTACTAATAGACCACAAAAAAGTCCAGGAAAGAGAAGACTTTTGGGACGATGGAAATCAGGCTCATGTCCATTCAATCCTGGATAACCGGTTTATAAGGCTGGTTTTAGTGTCACAGTTCAAGGACAAAAAAAGCAATGAGTCTTGTGGCACTTAAAGACTAACAGATTTATAGGGCGTGGCTGTAAACAATGGTGTGTTTAGGAATGGAACCTCGAGGGATGTAGATAACTATACCGATCAGTAGGTTTTCTACACCCTAAGATATAACCACATTTGCTCTGATCCCTCAGACAGAGACAGACCTCTTCGGGATCTCCATCAAGCTTTCTTAAAACTATGGAGAAGTAAAGACACAGATTGACAGGGCCAGATGGGTACCCCACAGTCAACTACTACAGGAAAGGCCCAAAAAAGAAAACAGTAGAACACCACTGGTCACCACATACAACCCTCAAGTCAGACCTCCACAACAGATCATTAAGGACCTCCAGCCTATTTTAAAAGATGACCCCTCACTCTCTCTAGCCTTCGGAGACAGACCTCTCCTCGCCTACAGACAACCCCAGAACCTTAAACAGATACTCACCAGCAACTACAGACCTAACAACAGAAGCATTAAAGCAGGCACATATCCCTGCAACAAACCACGCTGCCAACTCTGTCCACATATCTGCACAAAAGACACCATCATAGGACCTAATCAAGCCAGCTACTCAAAGGGTCCTTCACCTGCTTATCCACTAATGTGATTTATGCCATCATGTGCCAGAAATGCCCTCATGCCTTATACATTGGACAAACAGGACAGACTCTATGCAGAAGACTAAATGCCCATAAAACTGATATCAGAAATCATAACACAAAAAGATGCTGAGCATTTCCATCTTCCTAATCATTCCATTGATGACTTGTTAATGATGGTTGTCAAGAAAATCAATGGGACATCAGGACTTCAAAGAGAAGCAGCCAAAACTGAATTAATATGCAAGTTAAATTGTGTGAAAGCAGGGCTGAATCGTGACTATGGATTCTTTTCACATTATAACAGGTAATTTGACTTCACCCTCCGTGTGCTGTTTCCTAAAGTTTGAATCCTTACAAATGCTCTGTATGACCTGATCCCATGTCTTACACTCCCCTGCATTTATTTTCATCCAATTCTGTAAGTTCTCCCTCTTCAAAGCATCTGACAAAGTGGGATATTTTCCCACGAAAGCTCATGCGAAAAATAAATCTGCTAGTCTTTAAGTGCCACAAGACTCCTTGCTTTTTTTGCTTTACTAGACTAACACAGCTGCCCCTTTGGAACTCAGTTCAAGGACAGTATTCTCCATCTAAGCCAGTGGTTCTCAAACTTTTTTTCTGCAGACCACTTGAAGCTTCCTGAGGGTCTTGGTAGACCACTCAATGATCTTTCCAAACAGGCCCCACATCACACGTGGGAAGGAGCAGGCCGCGAGTGGCTGTTGCGCACCTCTACTTGGGAATGTGAGTAGATCTGACCAGGGTCCTGCTGGGCCCACATGGTGGGAGGATGCGCAAGGAAGGGGTAGGCTGGGAAAGGAGAGTGATCACTAACAAGCCACACAGCTTTTTCTGCAACCTTTCCACAAACCAGTTTGAAAACCTCTGATCTAAGGGCACATCTTCACTGACAGCTGAAATTGCCTGCTCTCAGATCAATCTTTCTGGATCAACTGAATGGTCAATGGAGGCCCTCTCAATCGATCTGGAAGCCAATGCATTAAAACCACCCCTTCAAGTGGTGTAGTGCTGCATCAATCAGAATGCATTTCCCATCAGCACAGTGCATTGAAGATGCCATGTAGAAGAGGAGTTACGCAAACTGCTCTGTGTAGCTTGCATAATGCCCATCGACTGCTGCCAAATTCTGGATAAGTATTGACCAAGGCTGTCATGGAACACAGTCTTCACATGACATGTTCCTCCCAGTGCTGACACACATGGCACGAGCACAGCACGTACTATCTTAGGTTTCCAATGCTAACTGCCCCACACCCTTGTTCAAGGAGAGGAATGCACTGAACAGAATATCATTATAGAACTGCTGTGCTCTTCTCACCTGTTCTCAATGGAGCCAGCTGTGGCATATCCTTGGTCTCCTACATTCTGTGAGCTTCCAAAGGGTTGAGCACTGCTCCTATCAGCTGACTGACTTGTGTTTATCAACATGTTGCCATCTAGGACTGGAGGAACTGTCTGATCTATGGATACCTGTAAAGAGTGTGACACAGCAACACCTTAATGCAATTCAAAGCACAATCATTTTTTCATTACCCCTGCCTCTCAAAAGCAGCTCAGACTCTTCACCTAGCCAGTGGTCCTTTATGCAGCCATAGACATATACAAGAAAAAGAAACGCTGTCTTGTTTTAGTTACAATTACAGCGGGTCACCATTATGGACCTACTGACAGCTTTGCAATTCATTACATCCATGTTCCAAATTGACCCCATTACCATGAAGATCGCCAAGTAAGCAGCAACCATGCTAAGAGAAGTGGTGGAAAGGTGGCTACAGCCTGCTATTTTCAAATTTAAAAAACAAGAAAAGATTTAGGTTTAAGAGAATAGCCACCATCACACAGCCATAGTGACTGATAGAACAGGAACTCAAGTCACTGAACAGAAGAGGAGAACAGTTTAAAAGATAACCTCAGCTTTTACTCTGAGATTGAAGCATCGGAATTCACCAGAGGAATTTCAGCTTTCATTATGGAAAAAACGCACACACACACCCTCCCCCTAAAACCAACACTCCCCCCAGCTCTCTCCCCTAAAAGAGAATATAATACATCTTCCTTTGATTTTTTAGGATAATATCAGGAGACTAAGTGGTACTCGCCCACAGCTATGTCACTGACTGATACTTCAGGACACTCTCCTCCCGCTGCAACATTTTTATCACTCCACGGCAGACTGAACAGTTGGCAAAAATTAACACAAAAGCTTTTCAGAAAGACCAGGAATGCTGAAAGTTTCAGCAAAAGACAGGCTGTAATTATCAGCTGCCATCTGCCATTAACACATACGGCTTAGGGAAAGATACATTATGTAAAAGCTACATAAGAGGAGTGGGTGAGGGAGACGTCAACAGCAGAGAAAGTCGAACTAGAACAGGTGTAGAATTAGCACTTATCTGCCTTCGTGATTCCACGGTGCCCAAATACATACACAGGTCTGACGGAAGGCATACAGATGCCCTTGGCAGGGATTCTGATGTAGGATGATGGCCAGTCGTAGGGGTGGGAGGAGCTTTATTCTGTGTCACCTCTCCTCCCTCCACCACCCAAGTTCTCACACTTCGCAAATTATGCCCTTTCAATGCAGCCAAAAGTGGCAGATGCTCCATATTGAAGTTACAGCACACTCATCTCTCCCAACCTGAGGGCTGGCTTGGGATAGCAGCACTCTCAGAAGATGTATTACACCCAATCGACTACAGATTACTAAGGAGTGTGTAAATGGCAGGGAACATACCCACCCTTGAGTGACCAAAGACTCTTAACATGGCATCTTTACCTGGGTCTTTACAGCATCAGCAATAAAAGCAGAGACCACAGGAGATATTTAACTGAAAATTAGACAATGTTTGTTTAGTGAAGGAAAGTGCGAATTGACAACTTACTAACAATGTGAAAGGAGAAGTCTGAGTACCTAGCAAGTAAAGGATAGCAAGGAAGAGTACAGAAGTATCCAAAATACAATACAATACAGAGCTGTGGATGGAAATAAATGCATTCACCAGCAGTCCCTTTATATTAATTACTACTCTATAAGTGCAGTACACATCTCTCCACTGTAGAAAATAGTGATCACATGTGGTAACTAGCCCAGGCCTACTTTCTCAGCTACAGATTTGGAACCTGAGATGCAGCTGTTTCAAACTAGAAGCCAAGGATAAGATGTGCTTCAAAATGAATTTGAGGGTAGAAGGCTGACCGTGTATGTGAGATACCCACACACTCCAGGAAGAAGGCCCTGTCCTGAAGTCACTGGGGGAATCAGAAGCAGTGGCAGCTGGAACAGGAACTAGGATGTGAAGAAAAGCAAAGAGTTTCGTGCAAGTGTGCCACCACCGCAGAGAGGAAATGAAAAACCCGAAAGGACGCCTTCATCCAGATAGGCAGGAGCATGAGAATTCACAGTATCGGCAGGCATTCTCTGCTCTGAGACATTCTACTCCCTGCTATAGATGCTCCAGTCAATCGTGTTACAACATAGCCTCTCCTTCCGCAGTGTATGGGGTGAGCTGTTTAAGATCTTAAGCATGTTAATTTGCACTTTAACAAAATGCAAGGGTTGTATAACAATGCAGAGCCCTGTAGAACAGCAGAATGTTTAAAAACTCCTGCTTCTCTTTAGCTCAATAGCCACTCAAATGACTAAAGGAGTTGCAGAGGTCCTCCTTCCAGACCAAGAGCCACTCTTCTCCCCTTCTAAGTTCTATTATGGAACAGAGGCAAGAGATAGAAATTCATCGCATAAGTTATTTCACTATAGTCAAAGCATTCAAAAATTAAACAGGCACTTTGCCTCACACACTCATACCTGGCATGAACTCCTCCCTTGAAGCTAACCAAGGACTTGTGCCAAGAAGCTCCTGCCACAAAAGATGAGGCAGTCGAGTCTCTCTAGGTTTTCATTTATTTTTCATTCTTTGTTGCCTTCCTCCAGTCTGAAGTTACTGATCTGGCCCTGTATCTGGGGTAGGTGTACCCATGACGTCTGTCCTCACGGACTTCATCATGTGATTATAAACCTGGCACCTCCTTTGATGCAGGAACATGGTGGGTGAACTGCTGCTCCAAAACAAATGCTAACACAAGCAACTTTACAAACTACCAGGTGTTCCCCAAGTGATTTTTATACCAAGCTAACTCATTATGCTAACCACTCATGGTGGTCTGAAAACTGTCTGCTGAGTTATCCACCACAGTGGCCTGCAGGCCAGGAAGGTGAATTCTGGTGTAATTTTGATTCAGAATGCTTCCTCCTCTGTTGATATAATGTACAGCTGTGGTAGTTTCTGTCAGCAGTTGGACTGTAGAGCCTTGGGGTAAAGCAGAGATGCCTTGCATGCCTGCTGGATGGCTCTGAGATTTAAGATATTTATATGATGCACGAGGTAATATGTTCCAGAAGTCTGAGACATATTCTGATTGATGTTGGGTGAGGCTGAAGTTGCTTGATGAGGTTTGCTATTGTGCAGAATTTTTCATGTACTACTGGAAATGTTTAAATATACCCTGTGAATGATGATGCACCAGTTGTGTTCTTGGTTTTGGTTTGGTTTTTTTTGTTTGTTTGTTTTTTTGTTTTTTGTTTTTTTGTTTTTTTTTTGTTTCCAAATCTCTGTTTCTAGGCATTTATAAAAGAGCTTATCACTGGTGCATCCAAGCCCCACCAGTGACTGATAAACTTATCTTTACACTAAAGCTTCCATGAGGGACAGATTTTGATATGGTTAGCTTTGTTATGGCCACCAGCATTTGTACATAGAGCAAGGTCTCCTACATAGCATTTGACAAAATACTTTGCCAGCAGTCAGTAGGAATCACTAACAGCCAAGCTATTCCTTGCTCCATCTGTAAAGCATGCTGATTTCCCATATCACTCTCCTCTCCTACGTCCTGCTACACAAAATCCCAGCACTGGTGCATAATGTAGTATGTTTTTTAACTAGTGAAGAGAAGTGCAGAAATGCAGCTTCCTATGTAATAAATGAGATTTTTTTATAGCACAAACTGGTATCTGAAAGTCTATAAATGTACTTCAGCCTTCATATTCCACATCTTGCTTTTCCAAATTTAAATGCCGAGACCCTCTCCTCTCCCATAGCAGAGTGAGGTCCATATCTCCAACACAAATAAATGTTTATTAGCAAAAAAAAGTCAACATTTCAGTACCAGTTCAACTGGAGATACAAACAACATAAAAATGTAAATCCCCAAGGAGTTCTGTATATGTCCTGGCCCCTCTCAGGCTGTTGGCTGCCCTTTGGCAGTTAATTCTGAGAAAAGTCAAACTTATGAAGCTTGTGTCTTGACTCTGTAGGCATCAGAGAAGGTGATGTGTGCCTCAGCTTTGGAGCAGTATTCTTTTTGACCCCACCATAGGTCAAAGCCAGAATGGAGGCATATAACTGGATCTTCTTTGTTAACATAGCCCAGGAGGCTTGGGATGGAATCTCTGCTCCCCAGGGATCTCATGGAGAGTCACACACTGGAGGACTGAGGTCCAGCTGGATCCTTCCTTTCGGTGTCCAGGGAGACATGCAAAGAGCTCCAAGGACTTACAATTTTAAGAACTGTCTAACTTTTTGCTTAGGAAGGAGGTGATATATGGTACCTGACTTAGGAATACATCCCTCTCCTCAACAAAATATGTACTTAGATAGTTTATCATTAAATGGCATTGGAGCATCACACAGAGGGCAGATTTTAAACCTTGCAGACTTAGCTTCTGCCATTTTGCTACAGCCTCCATACAAGGGCATGTGTGCAGCATTTCTATCCTAAAACCTAAACCCACCTAAAACAAAACAAATTGCATGTTGCCAAATGGGCAACAAGATTAACTTACAACAAATTTACCTTAGCGTGCAGATAAGCAAACAGACTGAAAAGGTTGTCTCTCATTGCCACAGATTAAGAATAAACTGAGGACCAAATGGACCTGTCCCTCACTTTCTGCATTTGGGTGGGGGGAATGGGGGAAGCAAGGACATCTGGGATGCAGGCACAGCCCCAACAGATGTATCTGGCTGAAAACATCTGACTTTACATGCATGGCACATAGATTCCACTCTTGGTTCATGTATGTGTACGATCACCCCAAGACCTTTCTGTTACTTGAGAGGCTGGGACAGAGTGTTACCTTGCGTGGGCTGTCCACATAGGTGGGAGTGATGGCAATGCTTCCACTCTCAGCAGGTTGGGCGGAGCTCTTCCCAGCAAGCATTGCTGCTTGCTGCTCCCCCAGAGTCCTAAAATGAAGGACAGAAAGCCATAAAGATTTTTCCACAGTGTGATACCAGCACTCTTCAAGAGTGCTCATCTACTTATACTTTACACTACATTATTTCTCATAACTTATCTACTTAGCTTTAGTTTTACAGTCATTTTGGAAGAAACTTTTGCACAAATGCAGAACACTTACTCGGCCCTCACAGGGATTTGTAGAGGGTACGGCAGTGGAGTTCATAAAAATACAACTAACTCTGATGCTTTATAACGGGAATAGTTAGACTGAAAAATCTCATACAAGTAGCTGAGAATTTTGTTTGTTTTTAAGGGCAAAATGGCAGTTGAGACTGTCGAAGTATATTATTTATGGCTTATTTTCTACACAAACCTATAGACTGTTTCTGCTCCAGTTGATGAATCACAAATATGGACATTCAGTCAAAACAGTGAATGGACAGACAATTTTTCAGATACAGAAAAGATTAACTGCCATTTCATATTAAATGAACCAGTACCTCCCCACCCCACGGTGGATAGCTAAGCCCAACACAAAAAACACAGGGAAGCGGTAACTAAGAGGTTTGAGCTGTTAGCTATCAATGTAGCTGCACCAGTACCAAATCTTTAGTGTAGACATGATTTTCAACAGGAAGCCTAGTTTCTAAGCTGCAACAATTTTTCCACTTGCACTAACGCAAGCCATTTCTATACTAGAGGGTTTGCACCAGTGCAGCTAGAATGGTGGCTGAATTCTCTGTGCTGCCAAGGCTTTCGTTTTGCATCAGAGAATCAACCACACAAACTATTCCAGCAAAGAGGGAAGATGGCTCATAAACCTAATGTGCAAATGTAGTTAACCAGCAGCGTACCCTACAGTGCATAAACTGCGGCTTCAAAAATCTTTCTGCAAGATTCATCTCCCTGCTGGTGTCACCTGCACAAAAACTTGAATCAACTCTCTCCTCAACATGTGGGAAGGTGCCTGCGGAATTTGTGTGTGTAAAACTGATTAGCATGAGTGGGTGTTAACAAGGAGTGAAAACATCTGTGATAATGGGACTTACTCTCAAATCCACCCACAACACTGAGAGTAGAGCAAACTTTAGTGTGATAAAGGGGCAACCGGAATCACAGCGATTCCCTGTTTAGTCTTTTTCCTCCCTGTATGTTTTATTTTCTGAGCTGAAGTAACTTTCCTGCTACCACCTTCGAAGTCTTTCAGTTCATAATAAAGCTTCAGAATATTCTACAGCATGAATGAGAAGATTCAAAAAAAAAAACTCATGTCATAAAAGGTCTTGGTTTTAATCTATAAAGATATCCATAGTTTGGGATCTGGTTAGCTTAGAGACTCCTTATCATCCATACACCCCTTAAAGGATCAGATCATCTAAAGAACTACAGCTGTCAGTCCTAGGTGGACACAACCAGACTGGAAGCAGGGGTCTTCAGCAAGGGTCTGGAGACAGTTTTGTCTACACTGCCAGCCTTCCTGCCAGCCTTCTCCAGACACATCACACACCTCCCATATGATGTTTAACACCCTCTGAACAATACAGGAAAGGAATGAATAATGTATAGCTGAGATATACAATAGCTATAGAGATAACTATAAGCAACCATGAACATGGACTTTATTGGAATGGAAGTGTAGTTGACACCTTGTGACATCTGATGTTACAACTCAGATGTCAAGGATATACTACTGGACTCTACAAACCATATCCCAAAATGTTTTGTAAACCACTCTGTACAAAGTGAAGTTGCACTGCCCGTTGTATCCAATTGGCTGAATGGCAGCATCTCAATTGTGGAGCTCATTGAGTTCTCAGTGCCAGAGAGTGCCATCCTTCAGAGTCTGGTGCAAGGCTCACCTCTTTAGCCATGCCTTTGCAGAATGAATCTAAACAAAGGCACTGCCTTCACCCCCTCAACTGCTCTTATTTCTCTCACAATGGGGAGGTGATTTATTTGGTTAGGATCAGAATCACTGGCTGTAGCTCATAGTATAACACTTTTCAGGTGTGATGAACCAAGATACCACAGTGATGATCTCTTTGTAACTAGTATAATTTTCTCTCTTTGCTCCCCTTGCACTTGTATAGATGTAACATACCCAGCCCTGTTCAAAGGAATGTCATTTCCCCATCATTTTAACCCCTCAAGGGGCAAAATCTGAGGTGTTCCTCTTTGTTGATGACTAATTCGCTAATATGTTTAAGACCATGCCACGTGGATGTTCTGTAGTAAAGGTGTTTATTAACTTGTGTTCAGACTCACTTCTGACTGGCTTCCATCTCCAACAGGGCTGAAAGGGCTGAGGTTCCCTTCTTTCCAACAGGAGGCCCAGAAGGCTCCAGAGAATGGGTGGAAATTGGGCCAGACATCTGCAAGCCTTTCATAGCAGCCCCTTTCTAATCAAAAGGCAACAGAAGAGAAAACTATGAGTCAAGTCTTCAAGGTTCAGCTGATCAACAAATAAAGTCACACCTTACTACACTGATGATGCTTTGAAGATAGCACCTAACAAGGGCTTCTCTACACAAGCAAACTGACTAGAATATTCCAGGACAGCCCACCATTGGGACACTTCCCAAAATAAAAGTGACTTTGTTTTGGAATAATTACTACATGCACAAAATGGAGTAATTATTTCAGAATTTATTCCAGAACAGATCTTCACACGTGAGTTATTCTGAAATAGGCATGCAGGGCAATCTTCCCCTTGCAGACAAAAACTAAAATGGGAGAAATAACTAGACCATGCTGAACTAACAAACTTAAGTGAAGTGAGCTTCCTGCACTCTCTAGAGAGCACAAGACTTTTCTGGTGAATTTCATACTCCTGTAAACAATACCCAACAGCATTGGCCATATGGCGACACGACAAATACAATTACAGACAAGAAGCCCACCCACCTGTATCATTTCCTCCCCTTGAGTTGCTGAGGGCAGCACTCAATCTGTGCAAGTAGGAAAATAAATTGTCCCATTCCATGGACAAGTATTTTCCAAGCATTATTCCCTTAGAAGCAGCCTGTATTGTGCTCCCACGTTTACCATGACCACAATACAAAGCAGTGCAAAAAAGTCTTTCAGTGAACAGCGCTTCGCAAATATCAGTCTTGTTACAGCAACTCATTGTCTCTGAGCAGAGACGAAGGCGGCCAACAGGTTCAGACTATAGTACAGCATTGTTTACTGTAATGCCAATTCATTGGAACAATTGCTAGGGGGATAAATATGCTTCATAAATTCAGCCTCTCACCCCACTAAAGTATAGTTATATGACTCACCCTGATCATCCGGTCTGACCGATGGCGCCGACGAATGCGATTCAAACCCTCCACAAAGCGGATGAATCCATCCAAGAGCTGCCATTCCTCTTCATCAGAGCGGGGCTTGTCTCCGTACACATCACAATGTGCTTCACCTTCTGTAATCCGCTTTGTGGCACTGATGCAGGCTGGGAGTAGCAGAAAGCGTGTCCTCCAGAATTTCAGTGATTCAATGAGACTGGAGGAAGGAATATAGTGGACAAAAAGAAAAGGAGACAGGATACAGCATACAGTAAACTTATGAATTAGAGACTCTATACAAAGTAACCACGTGCCAACTGCTTAGAATCCAACAAGTACATTGCAGTACTCCTATTATCTCTTAACAGCAATGATCTCAGTTTCCCACTGCAATTAATGGAACTAGAACTCACTAACATCCATAGTTTCAATGCTTCTCATGGCTCGGCCATTAAGCATCAAATGACCTTCATGTGGGGCATTGAGGAAAATGTATGCCAGAGAGAGGTTTTTACCAGCATGCATGTTGAAACAGTACAGAAAACCCGATTTCCACATGTTACCATCACACAGACCTTCACTTTTAATATAACCTACTAGGAGATGTTGTAACAAGGTTTTACTGCAAAAAGTGAAGGAAAAGACATTTCAGAGAGACAGGCTAAAAAGCATAGAAGATTTCAGCTGGTACTCAAAATGACATAGAATGATACAAAGAGGCTTGTTGACTTGACACTAGATACAGGGGAGTAAGTGCTCAACACCTTTGGGGAGGCTCTATGAAGGACAAAGAAAAGGCCGGTTTTAAATAGGCAGAGGGTAGAGAGTAGAGTCAAAGAAGATTTGTGACTTGAGTAAGTCCGCAGAAGGTTTATATATTTAAAAAAAAAAAAAAAAAAAAGCAAATTTTAAGTTGCACCCAGAAATTAATGTGAAGTCAGGAGAACTGTCCCAGGATGGCAAAACGTCATCATACTTCTTTTCATCCATGTATGTAGGGGGCTGGGAATAGATCACAAACACCAGTATGAATGAGACCTGGCACCAAAATCGGGCAATGGAAAAATGGTGCTATGTAAAACTCAAATGAGATTAACAGCTGCTAATAGCATATCAGAGAAAGCAGGTCAAGAATTCCCTCAAGTCCCATGTCACCAGAGCTATTCATGCCTTTGACAGAGAACAAATGTTGAAGCAATTGTAGGTTGAAAGGAAAAGAAAAATAAATAGGACAAAAAGTTTGAATGGAAAATGAGATTTCTCACCTGAAGTCTTCAGAGCCAGCAGAGCAGATATACTGGTCCAGGTAATTCCACTTGTACTCCTCCAGCCGCTCATGGGAAAATTCAACCCAGCAGGAGACAAATTCAGAGTCAGAGTGTGAAGGGCACAAACTGTATGTGTAGTTTATTTGAGCTGATTCATATGGATACCTGATAAAAACAAAGCAAGACTCACCAACCCTAGCACTATCAATGGCAGCTCCTCCTCACCCTCCAAGAGGAACAGAAGGCCCTGAATACAATCACCCAAGCAAGTACAGGTAGAAAGAGAAACATGGAGCTAACTTACTTGACTGAAGAGATACTCACTTTGGTAGATATCGAGTGACCGTGATTATTTTGTCCTTTAAGGTTACTTTGTGGAAGGTGCGGCCCATGCTCAACCAGTACTGATCTTCCTCCTCAGGCTGGTTTCGTGACACAAGGCCTAAAAGTGATACATAAAAGAGAACATCTTACTGTTCACCTATCCCCAACATGCACCTATATCATAACATTCCATGAATGACCTTCTAAACGCGGTTTGAACCAACTGTCATCTTTCGTACTGTTTCTCTGAGAAAGACTTGCTTGGCAAGATTGACAGTAGACATGACGAAGGTAATTTCAGCAGTCTTTTCAGGCCTCTACATTTCATTCCTAGAACTAACCCCTTACTGTGTTGTTTTTCCAAAAGTCTCATCACATAAACCTCTGCTTTCCACCCAAAACCACAAAGCACAATAGTGCTAATTCCTACCCTCGCATATTCACCTCCCTCAAGCCTCCCCTTTCTTAAAAACTTTGTCCACAAGACATTTACAAAATCATAAATAAAATCCTGTAGCTATGCTGTGATTCCAACACGGGGAATTCGGATTGCATTAATCTTTGCACAGATGGGTGCTAGATTACATGGGGTAAACTGGGTTAGCTGAAGCATGGTTTTAAAAACAGTGCTGGCTAACCCTGCCCACTGTGGACTAGACACAGTCCCTTTAAAGAGGTGTTTCAAGGCTTGTTCTAAGCTAAAATTAAAAAAAGAACTTTCAGAAATAGCTATGCCTGCTCCACATTGACCAAGGAAGCAAACCGCATTTAAACCTGTGTTAGTCTGAACTGTCAAATTAGCTCACCTACATAGTTCAAACCCCAATGGGAACAGGGCCTATTTCTTATTAGTCTCCAAGAAGAGTTTAAAATTGCCCTCCTAAATACACTCCACCCAACCTTCCCAATCACATGTCTGTCTACTGCAGTCACAGGGGAATCTCTATTGCCTGCACGTGTGCTGCCCCATATCTGAAAACTTCTCTCTCCAAATAACCAATCACAAAGAAAGAAAGAAAGAAAGAAAGAAAGAAAGAAAGAAAGAAAGAAA